>JANAVB010014548.1:0-118345 GCA_029216955.1 Iris pallida
TAGATTCGAACTCAGCGGCACAAACCCGGCAATAATCCTCCCGAAATAACAGCCCCCGTCGCGACAAATGAGACCCGAGAAGTAAAGAGAGGTCCAAGAGCTCCGTGCCATGTTCATGCCGAGAAAATGTCAAGATCTCAGAATACGGCAACCATATCTGCTGAGTGGAGGGATGTTCCATTCCCCAAGATATAAGTCGTTCACATCAACCCTTATGATGGCAAAACCTTAGCAAGTCGATACATCACTTACTTTGAGGTCACCACCGACCATCTGCCCCATGAAGATGCGATCCTCACACGGTTATTCATTGGAGCATTGGAAGGATCGCCTTGATTGGTACCCAAATCTACCGACAACTGCATCCATTCCTTCGCCGGCTTCAAGCGCATGTTCTTGGAACGATTCTATGAAGTAGGACAAGACATCACTATGTCCACTCTCATGGACGTCGTCCAAGGGGAGAAAGAGCTAACAAGGAACTACATCGAGCGGTTCCGCCAGACCGCCAGAAGCTGCCTTCCGGAAATCCGGATTCTTCTTGATCGAAATCTGCCAAAAGAGACTGCTTCCAATGATCAGTCTCTAGATGGACGAGAGTCAATTCAAAGATTGGAAGGCGTTCATCATCAGCGCCACAAGCGCTGAAGAACGACTGAAGAAGGCCCGCCAACTGGGGTTGCACATCTCAGAAGGAGAAAACAAGGCAAGCGTCTCAACAACGATAATGGGGGTAACCCCTCCAACAATCGGGACAGCAAGGGAAAACAGGCTATGGTGGCCGACATGGCCCAGAAGCCCGAGCCACAGCCAGCAGATAACACAATGGCCTCAGATCACTTACTCTTTCGAAGACGGCCACGTCAAGCCTATCTTAGACATGCTTATACAAGGAGATAGAATTCAGCTTCCTCCACCAAGACGGGAGCCTCAGCCGGCTGATTTGGAGAATCCGAAGTTCTGCCATTACCACCGTTATGTACACCACGCTACACATGACTGCTAACAACTAAACGGTACATCCAAAGCCTCATCGATTCGAACGCTCTGGCCATCGACTTCGAAGAGATAACCGTGCAGCCATATGGTGTCCGTACAATTCGGCAACTTCCCTCCAACGGAGACCCAAGATGGGGTAATTCCCGTCCCTCTCGCGACAATGGAGATTACCAATCTTCCTCCGCCCCGAGAACAAGTGCTGGTCTAGTACCTCTCACCACCTCAAGAGAAAGGTCATGTGGGTCCATCCAGACTTGGTGTCAGAAGTAACTCGGCCCACACCTCTTCCACCAACAAAAAGAGTAGAAAATAAGACCTGCCGCACAATTTCAGCAGACAACGAGGAAGCTACAGCCGTCGTCACGCGGTCCAGAGCGCAATCCCAACCTGTGGTTGATAGTCCAGCTGAAAATCATCAACCCACTGCAACTGATGCTCTGGGACCGGCTCAGCCATCGACGACCGACAAGCCTAGGCCGAAGGAGACTCGCTTCGACAAATCTCTCCGAAAGGACGCAGCCCAAGGGCTAGAGAGGCCCTACAACTTTGACATCTTAGCACAATTGGCTAACACTCCGGCGAAATTGTCATTATTGAACTCCTGAGGCTCTCCAAAGACTTCGTATTGCATTGAGCGAAGCACTCCAAAATGCCGATGCCTATCTCGCTCAATCTAACCTCACTGGGGGGACTCAACCATGGATCTCCAAGATAGTGCCTGCACGGGAGCAATGCCCAACATCGTCTTCACTCCGCAGGACATGCTCATCAAAACCAACCTACATGATCGCGCTATACTACACGGGATCATCGGCGACGAGAAGGTGGATCGGATGCACATTGATCCTGGCTCTTCCATAAGCATCATCTCGAAAGGTCTGCTACATCATCTTCGTATCCCAATGCATCGCCTGACACCTACAAGCACCGCATCAGCGGTTTCAATTCGGGCAGGAGCTACCTATCGGGAAGATTCGTCTGAAGTGTCAGATTGGCGATCTCCAATCCGAAGTCACCTGCTACGTTATAGATGCAAACACTTCTTACAACAGCCTCTTGGGGCGCCCATGGATACACGATTATATGATCGTGCCTTCCACGCTACACCAGTGCTTCAAATATGTCGACAAACACGGCTTCGTGAAGACAGAATTTGCTGATATCGATCCCTTCAAAGAGGTCGAATCCTACTACCAGACTCTGTCGATACGAAAGTCGAAGAAGCACCTGGATGAAGGAGACGCATAAGTTCATACCGAGACAGCCACGAGATCAGAAGGACCCTGACGATCCACCTCCAAGCTCGTAAATCGGGCAAGTCCGCACCCCTCACCGCCACTCTGCGGAAGGACGCGATCAGCCTCTCGGCACAAGAGGAGCAGATGATAATCCGGCTGCCTAGATCCAGCCAAGTGCCGAAACCCAACGGAGCCACTAACCGTCAGGTTACCAAGAGTCAGCCAACCACAAGCAGGGAAGCTCAACTCCTCGGATAGGCCCATGACGATACGCCTTCCCAAGAAGGGTTGTCAACACGATGCAAGGTCTGACACTTCCAGCGAACCAGCCACTCCTCGCTCCACATCGAATGCCAAACTGGGGGTCGCCAGCCTGCCAACGACTCTGCGCTCTGCTCCATCAACTGAACCACTGACAATCAAGCTTCCGGGTCGTCCTTCCAGTCTGCATTTACACAGGGGGTGGCCAAAGAAGAGTCGGAGTTGGCCAAGTATTGGCTGCTCACACTGAGACTTGCTCATGTTGCCCATCAACGGCAAGTTCCTGAAGAAATATTATGTCTAAACACATTCGCTACAAAGTCTTTGAGTCATGTATCCGCTGGTACCACTGAACTCACACCCTCAGCATTTCAGATTATCGAGTCATGTACCGGCTGGTACCACTGAACTCACACCTACAATATTTCAAGATTATCGAGTCATGTACCTGCTGTGCCCCTGAACTCACCCTTACATCCCCTTTAGATTATCGAGTCATGTACCCGCTGGTGCCGCTGGACTCCCACTTTCTCAATATGTTAATTTACCGAGTTATGTACCCGCTGGTGCCTTTGAACTCACATTTCGGTCACTCTTTCAGATAGTAAGTCACGTATGATTATACCTCAGAACTTGCTTCCCTGGAAGAGATCCTCCCTCATGATCCAATACCCGCACTCCCAGTGCACAAAAAGGGTAATCGATCCATAAATTTCTGAAAACGGACATGTCCTTATTACCTCTGAATCGTTTTCACTTCCACCAAAAACAAACCGCCCCTCAAATAGAACCTCCACGTTCTCCAACCTCTGAGTCGTTCTATGTACTCCCTCTTCATTGAGCCCACTCCTGCCATGTCATCATTACCTCTGAGTGGGAAGGCTCCGTCGAAGAACCCTTCATGCTTGCCATGTCCACATTACTCTGAGCAAGTATGTCGGTCTCCTTTCGACCTATTATCTGTACCCACAACCGGAGTACGACAAGGATAATAGGTCCACAAATGTCCGCTGTTGACCATGAATATCTTCCGTAAAACCTCCCCTGCCATGTCCTCACTACCTCTGAGCAGGAAGGTTCCACGGTAAAACCCTCATGCTTGCCATGTCCTCATGACCTCTGAGCAAATATGTTGGTTTTTCTTTCACCCTATTATCTGTATCCCGAACCAGGGTACGCCAAGGATAATAGGTCCACAAATATTCCTTTGCTAAGCTTCTTAGCATAAATCCACTACCCCACCATGCCCCGGGAGCCCAGCTGCTCTACGGCATTCCTTTTTTTTAAGCACCGAGAACATCCATGACCACTTTGCCACGGCTGTTCCGGACATCCTGTCCAAACTTGTTATCCGTACCTAAAACCAAGGTATGCCTAGGATAACAGGTCCATAAATAAATCCCCAGCAAGTCCAAATTCCACAGACGCCACAAGTACGAGAAAGATGATGAGTTGAAACAGGCTCATTTATTCAAAATTCAACGTACTACATCATTTGGGGAACCCTTACAAAATAAGAGAGAAGAAGAAAAGAAAGCAAAAGGAAACAGACGGCTGATCACTGCTCTGGGGCACATAACGCCCTGAGACGGTCTGTCAGCAAAGCAACCGACCGCTCAAACCTCTGAGAGGCTCGACGCCCTGCCTCGTAGGTCAGCACTGCCTCATCCTCCAGATGAGCGTGAGCCTGCCAGTTATCCTTAAATTTCTTAAAGGCCCGCTCCAGGTTATCGGAAGATCGGGAAACCTTCTCGGCCTCCCGAACGATCGACTCCTGCTCCGCCTGAGCAGCCTCCAGCTCTGACTCTAAGAAGGCCAGTTGCCTCTGGAGTCCAAGAATCCGCTCCTTCGTATCAGCAATTCCACGAGAAGCGGACTCTTTCCGAGCACGGCAAGCCTGACTCCTGCGACCCAGCTGGTCATACGAAGCGGAGAACTTATCAAGGTCCCTCCGTACAACTGGCCCAGCAGTATCGCGGGCTAGCTTAATCTGATCCCGAGCAAGCCCCGCTCCCGCTCGATTGCAGCAGGCAAGCCCTCCTGTCGTATCGCCAGTAGCTGGGTCACAAGCTGATCAGCTTCCGTCAGCTTAGGCTCCAGCAGTGCAGCCAATCCCACCCCCGCCAGGAAGGGACTTCAGGGTTGCAATTTGACCCCGAGCGCACCGGAGAGATAGAGAAAATGGGGTCCCCCGCCCTATGGCAGCGTCTAAGCCCCTATTCAAATGACGATAGAAGCTATCGACCACGTCCTGCATCGCCTCGTTCAGAGTCTCCGTGGAGGCTGGTGTCAACGAAAGCGTGGCTGGCAGCACCGAAGAAGACGCAACAGAATCTGCCGCTCCTGCTACGAGAGAAACCAGCTCTGCACCAAAGGACGCTTGAACAGCGGCCAACTCCTCTTCGGCAGCCTGCAAAATTTAAATACTCCGCAGGGTTGAGAGGTCGGCCTCCGGAGCCGTATAATCTGCAGAGGATGAGGCGGAGACCATCGCCAACCCCAATCGGCTCAGAGCTGGCAGGAGGCTCCTCGACGTGAGACGGCAAAGGAGAAGGAACACTCCTTTCTCCCATATCACGGCAGACCGGGCCTTCCCCAAGAACATCCACGGCAGGAAGTAAAGGGTCAGGACCTGCGGGGCCAAGACAACCATGAATCGATTTAACCCGAAGAATATGCTGATAGAGAAAATAAGCCCCCTCACTAGTCAATATCTGGCTTATCTTACCAGTTGAGGAGTGTGGAGGCCGAGGTTCGCTTACAGCCACCGCAGCCTCTTCACCAAGAGTTCCGAGTCAGGTATAACTGACTCCTCCCCCATTGCATCCTCGGGAGGGGATGCACCGAGATCAACGGCACCTTGTTGAAGATCAGCGGTCTCGAAGACGAGTCTGAGGGAACCTTCGTCATCCCGGGCCGAGACCTCAGCAACCTCGGAGCTTCCAGCCGCCGCTGAGAGAGCCCCCGCAGAAAGGACCGCAGCACACATGTCACTAATCAAAGCAAGGGCCGGATCAGCTTCAGGGGTGGTAGACGATTCAGGAGAGGTCGGCTCATCGGACGCCTACAAAGAAAAGTGATTAAGTCATATCTCTAAGAGAAAAGAAAACTACACAAAGAGATGGCTATGACTTGGTCTTACCTCCAGAATAGCGTCTGTATCTTCACCCTTCTCGGTGATAAGTAATCCACGAGACCTAACAGCGGCCCTCTTCACGGAAAAGGTCGTTCTACTGTCAGAAGACTCGGGTCTGACCCGTTTACGCGAGGGACCAGACACGGCTGAAAGTTGTTCTTCTATCACTACTCCCTCTTGTGTAGTAAACAACAGATCCTCCGCCGGTTCGTCGGGTGTGGGAAGCGGTTGATCCGCTACTTCTTCACCCCCACCAGAGAGGGAACCTTCGCTGTCATCATCATCCTCATCTTCAGCCGACTCGAAAGGTTCTGATTCAGGGAGGGGGACCTGGAGCGCCAGTTGCTTTCTAACCTTAGCCCCTTTGGGTTTCTCCTCTAAACCGGTACCCACGATAAAACTGGTACTCGGATCAAAGTTAACAGGAGGCTTGTTCGCCATAACGTGATATAAAGCAGCCACGTACAAAATTTCCTTCGGCGCCTTAGCATCGGGAACAGAGAAGCTGGCCCGAGTATGATAAGCGTCGTAATAATTCCACGCTCGGACGCCGTCAAGAATGCTGCCTTCAAAACCCAAACAAGGGTTGGGACAATCAAGGAACAACTGGCTATAACCAAACTGGCGAGAAAACCTGCTAGGTAGGTAAGGTTCCAAGTATACATTATCTCAGTTGCGATAAACCAGATACGCGGGGCGGATATTGCGCAACCAAGCAAGCATATCCGAAGATAAAAATGAGAAGGTCCAGTACCATCAAGGTGTACCTTCCTCACTTCCTCATCAGAAAAAGGAGGAACAGACACAAAGAGGTCACACCCATCCACTCTCGCCAGCGCCCTCCGACAAGCTGGCATAGTGTTGTAAAGACCGGTGATGGCATTTAAAGAGGAAAGCATCTTCGGCTCTAGCATCTTCCGCTATCCCAGGTCCCAGCAAAGACTTGTAGTGCATCGCCAACCACCCCATCAGGTAGTGGAAAGGCAGTTCTACGCGCTCAAAATCTAAAGTCTTCTTGCGAGCAATAACCTTGGACGAGAATGTTCGCAGACCATGGTGTATGCTGCACACCATAGCAGGAAGGAGGGCCAATCTAACTCCGAATACTAGTTTAACGGCAGGGAGGATGAAATGACGACCAATCCTCTCGATAGAACCCGCTCCTTCCGAGACTACGCAGTTCCGTAGCCATATCATCAAAAATCCAGCCAGAAGTGCCTTCTCCGACATCTGTATGGTCCCGTAGTAAAAATAACTAAGAGAGTCAGCTTGACTCCCGAATATATCGCTCTTGGATCGTGACTTCTTGACACTTGACATCAGATCCCTTACCTCTGCATGCGTTTGAGGGGCTCGGGGAGTAACTAGAAGGATCAACTCTAAAAGATAATTAATCCAGGATGTGGTATGGGGAGCGGTCCCCTCGGAGCTATCTGTCATTTTTATAGCCATCTGATGACAAGCACTATGGTAGCAAAACAACTACCGATACACTGCAACAGAACCCGGGAGTTGCCTGTCCAAGGCCTCGAACTCCTCATTCGACGGGGTATACACCTCGAAAGGCTCATTCCCCCATGGAAGTTTAGAGACAGTATACATCTCGTGAAGAGCAAGCCCCAGCTCCCCTACTGGTGCAAAGAATGTCCCCGTTTGCCGGCTATACATCTCCAAGAGCGCTACGAACAGTGGTTTATTAATGGGAAGCCCGTGACAAGTGCCCCGAATGGCATGGTAAAGCCCCACCTCCCGCAAGAATGTTCCATAGGTCTGCAAAACCCAAGTAGTCAACTGGGCCCACGTAGAGGTGGGGTTTATCCAGTTCGGCAGTGCCAGCCTACCAGCAGGATAAGACTTCTTGCGAACCGATTCAGGAAAGTATCAGCTTGAGTAAGTGTGAAGTTGGGACCGTATACATTCATGAAAGAGCCCGGGGCCAGACCCATCATATACCGGAGGACGGAATCCTTACCCGCATACGCTGACCGCATGTTCGGATTATAATGGATGTTGCCCATCACCATCCCTGATTGAGTAGGAGTTAAGTTACACACCATCTTCCTGTCCAGCAACACCATATTGAACCACGACAAAGGATAATGACGTTCCATGAGAGGAATATGGATTGCCATCCCATCCAAAGAGAAATCCCAGTTCTCGGTAATCTCTAAAACTCGGGGATTCTTGATGACTAAAGCATCTCCAAAAAGGAACAAAGGCTTCAGGTATTTCCCATCCAGCTTCCCAGTATTCATCATGGAACGGAGGTAATGGAGGGTCTGATTCTCAATGGCCTTCAACCTCTCCGAAGGCTCATCAGTAGGGAATTGATTCAACACATGCATAATTAGGTCGTCAAGACGCACCCAGGGCGAATTGATTTGAACCCACTATAAGCTCCCCAGCAGGATTTACGGGCAGACTCACTGGAGAAAGATAAAAGAAACGAGGTAAGAAGATAGTCAAAGAAAAGAGAAGCATTAGAAAGAACATTTGAGTCTATGCGGCTCGGGTCGTCACAGTCACATGCGGCTCAGCATTAGATACGTCCATGCGGTTCTGTACACCGTAGCCGCATGTGCCTCCGAGTTAGCCGAGTCCGTGCAACTCAAATTCAGACGAGCTTATAGACCCATGCGGTTCAAATTAAGCACGCCTACGAAACCAGACCCATGCGAGCTGACGCGGATACAAGAAAGCGAGCCTATGCGGTTCGAAAGTGAGCGACGCTTGTGCGACCCAAATCGAAAACGCATATGCGGCTCAGATCGAGTATAAACAAGCTCATGCGACCCCAATGGGGGAAGTGCTTATGCGGTCACATCGATAAGCCTCATACATACGGCTTGTGCATAAAGTATGCAGCGAGCCATGGCAACAGTTAGGGTTTTCAAACGACCCTTACCAGCAATGGGCGGGTGGACGTCAGGGTGAAAAGCAGGCGCGTCAGTCGGCGGAGGAGCCGCCACGTTCGCCGCCGCAGTCGATGAAGACGCGGCCTTCTTGCCCTTCGCAGCCTCAGAGGATGATGCGGTCTTCTTGCCCGCAGCAGTAGCAGCCTTCTTGGGAGCCATTGTCGATCGATGAAGGGAGAAGACGAAGAGAAAAGTCTGCAACATGGGATTTGAGCAAAGAAAGAAGGTAAAGAAACCCAAGGGGATTAAAAGACTCTTATTATAGGCGAAAGAAACCCATAAAACGAACAAACGTCTCGAATGACGCCTCGAATTATGTGCCGCTTCAAAAAATAAAGGCAAAAACGCTTCGGTCAAGGCATAACCGACCCTTGGGATCCTCCCCAAAAGACGGCGTTAAATCAAAACGAATCAAGAGCATTTAATGAAGATTTGCACACGTAGTCAGGACACGTGGCAAAGAGCCTATGCGGACAGATGAATCTATGCGGCTGGGATACTTATGCGGCATGAATGGGACCATGCTTCTTATTCAAAGTGTTTCAATTTTGTAAATTGAAAACTTTGAAGGAGGTCCGTAGAAGCATGGAAAATATCAGAATAATGGTCCATGCTCCGGATACGAAGCCCATGTGTCTCATATGGGAGCTGTCTTATACAGTTCAAAGGAAGACTCTCTGTCTCATGCGGCTCGAGAGTGTATACGGTTCAGCAGGAATATGCGGCTCGATCCATGCCACGTGTCCCCCTGAGAACCTTCCCTACAGCTGCCCTTTGAATAGTGGCCTTTTAATGCTCTGACACGATTTGACGACTGTGGCGGCTCTGGCATAAAGTGTCATAATGGCTCTGCTATAATGACAGACGCTTCGGAAAAAGAAGAAGATCTCTGACCCAATCCGTCAGAAATCCTAGGTTGCCACGTGGCAAATCTCATGCGCTTAAAGAGAGAACAGCTTCATGCGGCTCACTGAGAAGTCACCCTATATGACTAGCAGAAATCAACCATATGCGGCCCACTGAGAGCTCAGCCCCTGCGGCTCAATACAACGCTAGCTCATGCGCTCGCAAAGACTATGCATATGCGGCTCATTGAGAGTTCGTTCCCTGCGGTTCGACGAAGCACTGTCCCATGCGGCTCATGAAGATTATCTCCCTGCGGTTCAAGTCTTGCCTATCCCATGCGGCTCTGGCAGGACCCACAATTAAAACACGTGGCATCGGATCAATCAACGATTTAACCGAATCTCAACAAATATATTTGACATCATCATCATAATTACTGAGATCAAGGCATATCATTTATCATCAAGCCAATGGGACACGTGGCGAGCAATCGGGCATTGGTATAATCAATCATAAGATTTAAAGCAATCAACATTAATTGCTCACAAGATTCGGTGCTATCCTCATTAATGGCCGAGATTCATTGTAATCAGGACCAAGGTTCAGATAGATTGAAGGAGCGACGACATTCCAAAACAATGATCATTAGCAAACCCTAATGATCATACCCCACTCTTATAAATAGCCAGCATCATTTCTTTGCACAAGGACCGGCAACAAAAGAATAAAAAAAATATACAGAGTCAGAGAGAGAATACACAGAGAGAGAGAGAGAGAAGCCAGGAGAGCAACAGAGGAGCAAAAAGGGCACTTCTTCGTCAACGCCAACCATCTTTTCACAAAGAGCCAAGTCTGCATACCGATCGTCCAAGGAGTAAGACAGGGCTGCCATCGCCTTCCCGAGCCTCTATCGTCATCCCCCAGAATCTAAAATAAACAATTATACTTAGATTGCTGTACCTAGGTTTTCGTCCCTAGGCTTTCTTTGTACAAGCGAGTTTGTTTTGTGAGTCTAAGTTCAGTCCTCCGATAATTATTCTGTACTTTTATAATCAATGGCAAACACGATGGTGACTCTGCTGGAGACAAACTTCTCCACGGCTGAGGAGTTGGTGACGCAATCGGATGCAGCCAAACATGGCTCCACGCAACAAAAGATGGTCGTTCGCTTCGACCAACAAGCGTTTGAAGAGATGCTCTCCGAAGGAAGCGCTGGCCCGGTCCAGAAGCGCACCCGCACGACAAAGGCTCGCAGAGAGTGGAGGCCAAAATTATTTGCTCCTTCCCAAGCCCCCGATGGTGTACCCTCTGTTGCTCAAGACGGTGAGAAGGACTCTTCTGCGGCCCCACTTCAGACCGTAGACAACTCTGCTGTCTCCAAGTCCGGCAGAAGAAAACACTATGATTGGACTTACAGAGGCAAAGAGGAACTCTATGCGAACTGAGCCGTACAGGGGTGCTAGCCGAGTGAAAAAGGCTCATGCGACCACATCCGCTAGCCGCAGGGACAAAGCCCATGCGGCCACAGCCGCTGGCCGCATGAAGAATCATGTGGTCACATCTGGCAGCCGCATAGTTTATGCAGCTACAGTCGCCAATCACATGGATGAAACACATGAGGCTACAGGAGGCAGCCACTTGCAGAGAACCCATGCGGCCACTATTGCCAACCGCATGCGGCCAGCCTGCACGGTCGTGACTCCTAACCGCCCAAAGACAACTCATCCGACAGCAGAAGATGACCGCATGCAGACAGCCTGCACGGTACCCAACTCTGGCAGCATAGCGTCCGTTCCACGCTTCTCTCGATCGGTCTTCGACCGTCTCTCATACGGTCCCGACCCTGATAATTCTCTGTATGATAAGCCAGATTCTGTGGCATTCAACTTGGACTCCTCCTATTACGCACCCACAAGTGCTAGAAGGAGGAAGTCTAGGGCAGCGCGGGCTCATCGAGCCCAGTCAGCTGTCCCAACCTCTGACTATCGGAGCGTCCTGTTGACTATCACACGGGCCTCGGATGGAAAGTTGTATACAACCACTCAAGTCCAGCCCCCCGCAGCAAACAGACAGAGTGGTTCCTCTGACCTGCGGGAGACGATCCTCCACAAACGCAAGGAAAGAGAAGGAGTGTCGACGTACAAAGAGTCCTCGCTTGGACATCGCTGCACCCAAATCATCGTCAATTGCTGCTGCAACAACACGGCAATGACGGAAGCTCTGCCATCCGCCTTCCAAAGGCTACAGCACCCGAACTCAGAAGATGAGGCACCTTCTGTTGTCTCCTGCAATTCTGCTCAAAAAGTTCCCGCCGAAGAGAGGAGGAAGAAAACGAGCGTCTCCAGTCCGAAGATATCAACCATTACAACTAAGAAACTGTCGTCTAAACGGTTGCCCTTTACTGGTGTATTCCAACACACCCGTTCAAAGACGAAATTTACCTCGATAGGAAATTCATCATCCACATCGCTGGGGGTTGAAGGAGCTGGGGTTAACACTCCTCCGAACATCCGCAACAATCCGATGTTCCAAGGAACCGAGTCCGCACAAACAACTCTTCCATCAGGAGCAACGGACGCTGATGCCCCCGAGGACATCCGTAACTCTTAAGACAAGGCAAGCTCTGAAGCTGGGGATACCGTTCTCTCTGAGTCCGAGCCCGAAGAGAACATTCCCACCTATCCCGATGACTTCTCGGTGCATGGATACGACTCAGAGGGCACATCCTCCACCGTTTCTTCCATCACTCCTCACGTAAGAACGGTGTTCATGACGGACAGCGATCAAGGTGGTTCCAGTGATCGCCAGCGCATCGACAGCCTCGAAGCCATATTACTTGCTTTGGTCAAGTCTGTAGACGAGATTAAAGCGGCCCTGCCCACTTTACAAGAAGAATTACCTGGTCAAACAAACACGGGTCCCGCGGTCAATATAGATTCAAACTCAGCGGCACCAAACCCGGGCAATAATTCTCCCGAAATAATAGCCCCCGCCGCGACAGATGAGACCCGAGAAGTAAGAAGAGAGGTCCAAGAGCTCCGTGCCATGTTTCATGCCCGAGAAAACGCTCAAGATTTCAGCATACGGCAACCATATCCAACTGAGTGGAGGGATGTTCCATTTCCACCAAGATATAAGTCGTTCAACATCAACCCGTATGATGGCAAAACCTCAGCAAGTCGATACATCACTTACTTTGAGGTCACCACCGACCATCTGCCCCATGAAGATGCGATCGTCATACGGTTATTCATTGGAGCATTGGAAGGAGTCGCCTTTGATTGGTACCGCAATCTACCGGACAACTGCATCCATTCCTTCGCCGGCTTCAAGCGCATGTTCTTGGAACGATTCTATGAAGTATGACAAGACATTACTATGTCCACTCTCATGGATGTCGTCCAAGGGGAGAAGGAGCTAACAAGGAACTACATCGAGCGGTTCCGCCAGACCGCCTGAAGCTGCCTTCCGGAAATTCGGATTCTTCTTTGATCGAAATCTGCCAAAAGAGACTGCTTCTAACGATCAGTCTCTGGATGGGCGAGAGTCAATTCAAAGATTGGAAGGCGTTCATCATCAGCGCCACAAGCGCTGAAGAACGACTGAAGAAGGCTCGCCAACTGGGGTTGCACATCTCAGAAGGAGAAAACAAGGGCAAGCGTCTCAACAACGATAATGGGGGTAACCCCTCCAACAATTGGGACAGCAAGGAAAAACAGGCTATGGTGGCCGACACGGCCCAGAAGCCCGAGCCACAGCCAGCAGATAAACAATGGCATCAGATCACTTACTTTTTCGAAGACGGCCACGTCAAGCCTATCTTAGACATGCTTATACAAAGAGGTAGAATTCAGCTTCCTCTACCAAGACGGGAGCCTCGGCCGGCTGATTTGGAGAATCCGAAGTTCTGCCATTACCACCGTTATGTACACCACGCTACACATGACTGCTACCAACTAAAATGGTACATCCAAAGCCTCATCGATTCGAACGCTCTGGCCATCGACTTCGAAGAGGTAACCGTATCAGCCAATATGGTGTCCGTACAATTTGACAACTTTCCTCCAACGGAGACCCAAGATGGGGTAATTCCCGTCCCTCTCGCGACAATGGAGATTACCAATCTTCCTCCGCCCCGAGAACAAGCTGCTGGTCTAGTACCTCTCACCACCTCAAGAGGAGAGGTCATGTGGGTCCATCCAGACTTGGTGTCAGAAGTAACTCGGCCCACACCATCTTCCACCAACAAAAAGAGTGGAAAAATCAAGACCTGCCACACAATTTCAGCAGACAACGAGGAAGCTACAGCCGTCGTCACGCGGTCCGGAGCACAATTCCAACCTGTGGTTGATAGTCCAGCTGAAAATCATCAACCCACTGCAATTGATGCTCTGGGACCGGCTCAGCCTTCGACGACCGACAAGCCTAGGCCGAAGGAGACTCGCTTCGACAAATCTCTCCGAAAGGACGCAGCCCAAGGGCTAGAGAGGCCCTACAACTTTGACATCTTAGCACAATTGGCTAACACTCCGGCCAAATTGTCATTATATGAACTCCTGATGCTCTCCAAAGACGTTCGTATTGCATTGAGCGAAGCACTCCAAAATGCCGATGCCTATCTCGCTCAATCTAACCTCACTGGGGAGGACTCAACCATGGATCTCCAAGATAGTGCCTGCACGGGAGCAATGCCCAACATCGTCTTCACTCCGCAGGACATGCTCATCAAAACCAACCTACATGATCGCCCGCTATACTACACGGGATACATCGGCGACGTAAAGGTGGATCGGATGCACATTGATCCTGGCTCTTCCATAAGCATCATCCCGAAAGGTCTGCTACATCATCTTCGCATCCCAATGCATCGTCTGACACCTACAAGCACCGCTATCAGCGATTTCAATTCGGACAGGAGCTACCTTATCGGGAAGATTCGTCTGAAGTGTCAGATTGGCGATCTCCAATCTGAAGTCACCTGCTATGCCATAGATGCAGACACTTCTTACAACATCCTCTTGGGGCGCCCATGGATACACGATTATATGATCGTGCCTTCCATGCTACACCAGTGCTTCAAATATGTCGACAAACATGGCTTCGTGAAGACAGAGTTTGCTGATATCGATCCCTTCAAAGGGGTCGAATCCTACTACTCAGACAGCCACGGGATCAGAAGGAGACGCACAAGTTCATACCGAGACAGCCTATACAAAAAGTCGAAGAAGCACCTGGATGAAGGAGACGCACAAGTTCATACCGAGACAGCCACGGGATCAGAAGGACCCCTGACGATCCACCTCCAAGCTCGTAAATCGGGCAAGTCCGCACCCCTCACCGCCAATCTGCAGAAGGACGCGATCAGCCTCTCGGCGCAAGAGGAGCAGATGATAATCCGGCTGCCTAGATCCAGCCAAGTGCCGAGACCCACAACGGAGCCACTAACCATCAGGTTACCAAGAGTCAGCCAACCACAAGCAGGGAAGCTCAACCCCTCGGACAGGCCCATGACGATACGCCTTCCCAAGAAGGGTTGTCAACACGATGCAAGGTCTGACACTTCCAGCGAACCAGCCACTCCTCGCTCCACATCGAATGCCAAACTGGGGGTCGCCAGCCTGCCAACGACTCCGCGCTCTGCTCCATCAACTGAACCACTGACAATCAAGCTTCCCGGGTCGTTCTTCCAGTCTGCATTTACACAGGAGGTGGCCGAAGAAGAGTCGGAGCTGGCCAAGTATGTGGCTGCTCACACTGAGACTTGCTCATGTTGTCCATCAACGGCAAGTTCCTGAAGAAATATTATGTCTAAACGACATTCGCTACAAAGCCTTTGAGTCATGTATCCGCTGGTACCACTGAACTCACACCCTCAGCATTTAAGATTATCGAGTCATGTACCGGCTGGTACCACTGATCTCACACCCACAATATTTCAAGATTATCGAGTCATATACCTGCTGGTGCCCCTGAACTCACCCCTACATCCCCTTTAGATTATTGAGTCATG
The DNA here is from genome assembly GCA_029216955.1 of Iris pallida. Classification (NCBI taxonomy): domain Eukaryota; kingdom Viridiplantae; phylum Streptophyta; class Magnoliopsida; order Asparagales; family Iridaceae; genus Iris; species Iris pallida. Next base: position 15,406 of record JANAVB010014548.1, read on the forward strand.
TACCCGCTGGTGCCGCTGGACTCCCACTTTCTCAATATGTTAATTTACCGAGTTATGTACCCGCTGGTGCCTCTGAACTCACATTTCGGTCACTCTTTCAGATAGTAAGTCACGTATGATTATACCTCTGAACTTGCTTCCCTGGAAGAGATCCTCCCTCATGATCCAATATCCGCACTCCCAGTGCACAAAAATGGTAATCGATCCACAAATTTTCGAAAACGGACATGTCCTCATTACCTCTGAATCGTTTTCACTTCTACCAAAAACAAACCGCCCCTCACATAGAACCTCCACGTTCTCCTACCTCTGAGTCGTTCTATGTACTCCCTCTTCATTGAGCCCACTCCTGCTATGTCATCATTACCTCTGAGTGGGAAGGCTCCGTCGAAGAACCCTTCATACTTGCCATGTCCACATTACCTCTGAGCAAGTATGTCGGTCTCCTTTCGACCTATTATCTGTACCCACAACCGGAGTACGACAAGGATAATAGGTCAACAAATGTCCGCTGTTGACCACGAATATCTTCCGTAAAACCTCCCCTGCCATGTCCTCACTACCTCTGAGCAGGAAGGTTCCACGGTAAAACCCTCATGCTTGCCATGTCCTCATGACCTCTGAGCAAATATGTTGGTTTTTCTTTCACCCTATTATCTGTATCCCAAACCAGGGTACGCCAAGGATAATAGGTCCACAAATATTCCTTTGCTAAGCTTCTTAGCATAAATCCACTACCCCACCATGCCCCGGGAGCCCAGCTGCTCTACGGCATTCCTTTTTTTTAAGCACCGAGAACATCCATGACCACTTTGCCACGGCTGTTCCGGACATCCTGTCCAAACTTGTTATCCGTACCTAAAACCAAGGTACGCCTAGGATAACAGGTCCACAAATAAATCCCCCAGCAAGTCTAAATTTCACAGACGCCACAAGTACAAGAAAGAGATGATGAGTTGAAACAGGCTCATTTATTCAAAATTCAACGTACTACATCATTTGGGGATCACACCCCTTACAAAAAAAGAGAGAAGAAGAAAAGAAAGCAAAAGGAAATAGACGGCTGATCACTGCTCTGGGGCACATAACGCCCTGAGACGGTCTGTCAGCAAAGCAACCGACCGCTCAAACCTCTGAGAGGCTCGACGCTCTGCCTCGTGGGTCAGCACTGCCTCATCATCCAGATGAGCGTGAGCCTGCCAGTTATCCTCAAATTTCTTAAAGGCCCGCTCCAGGTTATCGGAAGATCGGGAAACCTTCTCGGCCTCCCGAACGATCGACTACTGCTCCGCCTGAGCAGCCTCCAGCTCTGACTCTAAGAAGGCCAGTTGCCTCTGGAGTCCAAGAATCTGCTCCTTCGTATCAACAATTCCACGAGAAGCAGACTCTTCCCGAGCACGGCAAGCCTGACTCCTGCGACCCAGCTGGTCATATGAAGCAGACAACTTATCACGGTCCCCTCGTACAACTGGCCCAGCAGTATCGCGGGCTAGCTTAATCCGATCCCGAGCAACAATGAGGAAGCCCCGCTCCCGCTCGATTGCAGCAGGCAAGCCCTCCTGTCGTATCGCCAGTAGCTGGGTCACAAGCTGATCAGCTTCCGTCAGCTTAGGCTCCAGCAGTGCAGCCAATCCCACCCCGCCAGGAAGGGACTTCAGGGTTGTAATTTGACCTCGAGCGCACCGGAGAGATAGAGAAAATGGGGTCCCCCGCCCTATGGAAGCGTCTACGCCCCTATTCAAATGACGATAGAAGCTATCGACCACGTCCTACGTCGCCTCGTTCAGAGTCTCCGTGGAGGCCGGTGTCAACGGGAGCGTGGCTGGCAGCACCGAAGAAGACGCAACAGAATCCGTCGCTCCTGCTACGAGAGAAACCAGCTCCGCACCAAAGGACGCTTGAACAGCGGCCAACTCCTCTTCGGCAGCCTGCAAAATTTGAATACTCGGCAGGGTTGAGAGGTCGGCCTCCGGAGCCGTATAATCTGCAGAGGATGAGGCGGAGACCATCACCAACCCCATTCCCATCGGCTCAGAGCTGACAGGAGGCTCCTCGACGTGAGACGGTAAAGGAGAAGGAACACTCCTTTCTCTCCTATCACGGCAGACCGGGCCTTCCCCAAGAACATCCACGGCAGGAAGTAAAGGGTCAGGACCTGCGGGGCCAAGACAACCATGAATCGATTTGACCCGGAGAATATGCTGATAGAGCAAATAAGCCCCCTCACTAGTCAATATCTGGCTTATCTTACCAGTTGAGGAGTGTGGAGGCCGAGGTTCGCTTACAGCCACCGCAGCCTCTTCACCAATAGTTCCCGAGTCAGGTATAACAGACTCCTCCCCCCTTGCGTCCTCGGGAGGGGATACACCGAGATCAACGGCACCTTGTTGAAGATCAGCGGTCTCGGAGACGGGTTCGAGGGAACCTTCGTCACCCCGGGCCGAGACCTCAGCAACCTCGGAGCTTCCAGCCGCCGCTGAGAGAGCCCCCGCAGAAAAGACCGCAGCACACATGTCACTAATCAAAGCAGCAAGGGCCGGATCAGCTTCAGGGGTGGTAGACGATTCAGGAGAGGTCGACTCATCGGACGCCTACAAAGAAAAGTGATTAAGTTATATCCCCAAGAGAAAAGAAAACTATAACAAAGAGATGGCTATGACTTGGTCTTACCTCCAGAATAGCGTCTGTATCTTCACCCTTCTCGGTGATAAGTAATCCACGAGACCGAACAACGGCTCTCTTTACGGAAAAGGTCGCTCTACTGTCAGAAGACTCGGGTCTGACCCGTTTATGCGAGGGACCAGACACGGCTGAAAGTTGTTCTTCTATCACTACTCCTTCTTGCGTAGTAAACAACAGATCCTCCGCCGGTTCGTCGGGTGTGGGAAGCGGTTGATCCGCTACTTCTTTACCCCCACCAGAGAGGGAGCCTTCGCTGTCATCATCATCCTCATCTTCAGCCGACTCGGTAGGTTCTGATTCAGGGAGGGGGACCTGGAGCGCCAGTTGCTTTCTAACCTTAGCTCCTTTGGGCTTCTCCTCTTAACCGGTACCACGATAAAACTGGTACTCGGATCAAAGTTAACAGGAGGCTTGTTCGCCATAACGTGATATAAAGTAGCCACGTACAAAATTTCCTTCGGTGCCTTAGCATCGGGAACAGAGAAGCTGGACCGAGTATGATAAGCCTCGTAATAATTCCACGCTCGGACGCCGTCAAGAATGCTGCCTTCAAAATCGAAACAAGGGTTGGGACAATCAAGGAACAACTGGCTATAACCAAACTGGCGGGAAAACCTGCTAGGTAGGTAAGGTTCCAAGTATACATTATCTCGGTTGCGATAAACCAGATGCGCGGGGCGGATATTGCGCAACCAAGCAAGCATATCCGGAGATAGAAAATAAGAAGGTCCAGTACCATCAAGGTGTACCTTCCTCACTTCCTCATCAGAAAAAGGAGGAACAGACACAAAGAGGTCACACCCATCCACTCTCGCCAGCGCCCTCTGACAAGCTGGCATAGTATTGTATTCCCAAGACCGGTGATGGCATTTGAAGAGGAAAGCATATTCGGCCGTAGCATCTTCCGCTATCCCAGGTCCCAGCAAAGACTTGTAGTGCATCGCCAACCACCCCATCAGGTAGTGGAAAGGCAGTTCTACGCGCTCAAAATCAAAAGTCTTCTTGCGAGCTATAACCTTGGACGAGAATGTTCGCAGACCATGGTGTATGCTGCACACCATAGCAGGAAGGAGGGCCAATCTAACTCCGAATACTAGTTTAACGACAGGGAGGATGAAATGACGACCAATCCTCTCGATAGAACCCGCTCCTCCCGAGACTACGCAGTTTCGTAGCCATATCATCAAAAATCTAGCCAGAAGCGCCTTCTCCGACATCTGTATGGTCCCATAGTAAAAATAACTAAAAGAGTCAGCTTGACTCCCGAATATATCGCTCTTGGATCGCGACTTCTTGACACTTGACATCAGATCCCTTACCTCTGCATGCGTTCGAGGGGCTCGGGGAGTAACTTCGCCAGAAGGATCAACTCTAAAAAGATAATTAATCCAGGATATGGTATGGGGAGCGGTCCCCTCGGAGCTATCTGTCGTTTTTATAGCCATCCGATGACAAGCACTATGGTGGCACAACAACTCCCGATACACCGCAACAGAACCCGGGAGTTGCCTGTCCAAGGCCTCGAACTCCTCATTCGACGGGGTATACACCTCGAAAGGCTCATTCCCCTATGGAAGTTTAGAGACAGTATACATCTCGTGAAGAGCAAGCCCCAGCTCCCCTACTGGTGCAAAGAATGTCCCCGTTCGTCGGCTATACATCTCCAAGAGCGCTACGAACAATGGTTTATTAATGGGAAGCCCGTGACAAGTGCCCCGAATGGCATGGTAAAGCCCCACTTCCCGCAAGAATGTTCCATAGGTCTGCAAAACCCAAGTAGTCAACTGGGCTCACGTAGAGGTGGGGTTTATCCAGTTCGGCAGTGCCAGCCTACCAACAGGATAAGACTTCTTGCGAACGAGCCGATTCAGGAAAGTATCAGCTTGAGTAAGTGTGAAGTTGGGACCGTATACATTCATGAAAGAGCCCAGGGCCAGACCCATCATATACCGGAGGACGGAATCCTTACCCGCATACGCTGACCGCATGTTCGGATTATAATGGATGTTGCCCATCAACATCGCTGATTGAGTAGGAGTTAAGTTACACACCATCTTCCTGTCCAGCAACACCATATTGAACCATGACAAAGGATAATGACGTTCTATGAGAGGAATATGGATTGTCACCCCATCCAAAGAGAAATCCCAGTTCTCGGTAATCTCTAAAACTCGGGGATTCTTGATGACTAAAGCATCTCCAAAAAGGAACAAAGGCTTCAGGTATTTCCTATCCAGCTTTCCAGTATTTATCATGGAACGGAGGTAATGGAGGGTCTGATTCTCAATGGCCTTCAACCTCTCCGAAGGCTCATTAGTAGGGAATTGATTCAACACATGCTTAATTAAGTCGTCAAGACGCACGCCCAGGGCGAATTGATTTGAACCCACTATAAGCTGCCCAGCAGGATTTACGGGCAGACTCACTGGAGAAAGACAAAAGAAACGAGGTTAGAAGATAGTCAAAGAAAACAGAAGCATTGGAAAGATCATTTGAGTCTATGCAGCTCGGGTCGTCACAGTCACATGCGGCTCAGCATTAGATACGTCCATGCGGTTCTGTGCACCGTAGCCGTATGTGCCTCCGAGTTAGCCGAGTTTGTGCAACTCAAATTTAGACGAGCTTATAGACCCATGCGGTTCAAATTAAGCACGCCTACAAAACCAGACCCATGCGAGCTGACGCAGATACAAGAAAGCGAGCCTATGCGGTTCGAAAGTGAGCGACGCTTATGCGACCCAAATAGAAAACGCATATGCGGCTCAGATCGAGTATAAACAAGCTCATACGACCCCAATGGGGGAAGTGCTTATGCGGTCACATCGATAAGCCTCGTACATACGGCTTGTGCATAAAGTATGCAGCAGAGCCATGGCAACAGTTAGGGTTTTCAAACGACCCTTACCAGCAATGGGCGGGTGGACGTCAGGGTGAAAAGCAGGCACGTCAGTCGGCGGAGGAGCCGCCACGTTCGCCGCCACAGTCGATGAAGACGCGACCTTCTTGCCCTTTGCAGCCTCAGAGGATGATGCGGTCTTCTTGCCCGCAGCAGCAGCAGCCTTCTTGGGAGCCATTGTCGATCGATGAAGGGAGAAGACGAAGAGCAAAGTCTGCAACAGGGGATTTGAGCAAAGAAAGAAGGTAAAAAAACCCAAGGGGATTAAAAGACTCTTATTTATAGGCAAAAGAAACCCATAAAACGAACAAACGTCTCGAATGACGCCTCGGATTACGCGTCGCTTCAAAAAATAAAGGCAAAAATGCTTCGGTCAAGGCATAACCGACCCTTGGGATCCTTCCCCAAAAGACGGCGTTAAATCAAAACGAATCAAGAGCATTTAATGAAGATTTGCACACGTAGTCAGGACACGTGGCAAAGAGCCTATGCGGACAGATGAATCTATGCGGCTGGGACTCTTATGCGGCATGAATGGGACCACGCTTCTTATTCAAAGTGTTTCAATTTTGCAAATTGAAAACTTTGAAGGGGGTCCTGTAGAAGCATGGAAAATATCAGAATAATGGTCCATACGGCTCCGGATACGAAGCCCATGCGGCTCATATGGGAGCTGTCTTATACAGTTCAAAGGAAGACTCTCTGTCTCATGCGGCTCGAGAGTGTATGCGGTTCAGCAGGAATATGCAGCTCGAACCATGCCACGTGTCCCCCTGAGATCCTTCCCTACAGCTGGCCCTTTGAATAGTGGCCTCATTTAATGCTCTGACACGATTTGACGACTGTGGCGGCTCTGGCATAAAGTGTCATAATGGCTCTGCCATAATGACAGACGCTTTGGGAAAAGAAGAAGATCTCTGACCCAATCCGTCAGAAATCCTAGGTTGTCACGTGGCAAATCTCATACGGCTTAAAGAGAGAACAGCTTCATGCGGCTCACTGAGCCTATATGACTAGCAGAAATCAACCATATGCGGCCCACTGAGAGCTCAGCCCCTGCGGCTCAATACAACGCTAGCTCATGCGGCTCGCAAAGACTATGCATATGCGGCTCATTGAGAGTTCGTTCCCTGCGGTTCGACGAAGCACTGTCCCATGCGGCTCATGAAGATTATCTCCTTGCGGTTCAAGTCTTGCCTATCCCATGCGGCTCTGGCAGGACCCACAATTAAAACATGTAGCATCGGATCAATCAACGATTTAACCGAATCTCAACAAATATATTTGATATCATCATCATAATTGCTGAGATCAAGGCATATCATTTATCATCAAGCCAATGGGACACGTGGCGAGCAATCGGGCATTGGTATAATCAATCATGAAGATTTAAAGCAATCAACAATAATTGCTCACAAGATTCGGTGCTATCCTCATTAATGGCCGAGATTCATTGTAATCAGGACCAAGGGTTCAGATAGATTGAAGGAGCGCCGACATTCCAAAACAATGATCATTAGCAAACCCTAATGATCATACCCCACTCTTATAAATAGCCAGCATCATTTCTTTGTACAAGGACCGGCAACAAAAGAACAAAAAAATATATATACAGAGTCAGAGAGAATACACAGAGAGAGAGAGAGAGAAGCCAGGAGAGCAACAGAGGAGCAAAAAGAGCACTTCTTCGTCAACGCCAACCATCTTTTCACAAGGAGCCAAGGCTGCATACCGATCGTCCAAGGAGTAAGGCTGGGCTGCCGTCGCCTTTCCGAGCCTCTATCGTCACCCCCCAGAATCTAAAATAAAAAATTGTACTTAGATTGCTGTACCTAAGTTTTCGTCCCTAGGCTTTCTTAGTACAAACGAGTTTGTATTGTGAGTCTAAGTTCAGTCCTCCGATAATTGTTCTGTACTTTTACAATCAATGGCAAACACGATGGCGACTCTGCTGAGGACAAACTTCTCCACGACTGAGGAGTTGGTGATGCAATCGGATGCAGCCAAACTTGGCTCCACGCAACAAAAGATGGTCGTCCGCTTCGACCAACAAGCGTTTGAAGAGATGCTCTCCGAAGGAAGCGCTGGCCCGGTCCAGAAGCGCACACGCATGACAAAGGCTTGCAGAGAGTAGAGGCCAAAATCATTTGCTCCTCCCCAAGCCCCCGACGGTGTATCCTCTGTTGCTCAAGACGGTGAGAAGGACTCTTCTGCGGACCCACTTCAGACCGTAGACAACTCTGCTGTCTCCAAGTCCGGCAGAAGAAAATACTATGATGCTGGACTTGCAGAGGCAAAGAGGAACTCTACGCGAACTGAGCCGCACAGGGGTGCTAGCCGAGTGAAAAAGGCTCATGCGACCACATCCGCTAGCCGTAGGGACAAAGCCCATGCGGCTACAGTCGCTGGCCGCATGAAGAAGAATCATGTGGTCACATCTGGCAGCCGCATAGTTTATGCAGCTACAGTCGCCAATCACATGGATGAAACACATAAGGCTACAGGAGGCAGCCGCTTGCAGAGAACCCATACGGCTACTATTGCCAACCGCATGCGGCCAGCCTGTACGGTCGTGACTCCTAACCGCCCAAAGATAACTCATCCGACAGCAGAAGATGACCACATGCAGACAGCCTGCACGGTACCCAACTTTGGCAGCATAGCGTCCGTTCCATGCTTCTCTCGATCGGTTTTCGACCGTCTCTCATACGGTCCCAACCCTAATGATTCTCTGTATGATAAGCCAGATTCTGTGGCATTCAACTTGGACTCCTCCTATTACGCACCTACAAGTGCTAGAAGAAGGAAGTCTAGGGCAGCGCGGGCTCATCGAGCCCAGTCAGCTGTCCCAACCTCTGACTATCGGAGCGTCCCGTTGACTATCACACGGGCCTCGGATGGAAAGTTGTATACAACCACTCAAGTCCAGCCCCCCGCAGCAAACAGACAGAGTGGTTCCTCTGACCAGCGGGAGACGATCCTCCACAAACGCAAGGAAAGAGAAGGAGTGTCGGCGTACAAAGAGTCCTCGCTTGGACATCGCTGCACCCAAATCATCGTCAATTGCTGCTGCAACAACGCGGCAATGACGGAAGCTCTGTCATCCGCCTTCCAAAGGCTACAGCACCCGAACTCAGAAGATGAGGCACCTCCTGTTGTCTCCTGCAATTCTGCTCAAAAAGTTCCCGCCGAAGAGAGGAGGAAGAAAACGAGCGTCTCCAGTCCGAAGATATCAACCATTACAACTAAGAAACTGTCGTCTAAACGGTTGCCCTCCACTGGTGTATTCCAACACACCCGTTCAAAGACGAAATTTACCTCGATGGGAAATTCATCATCCACATCGCTGGGGGTTGAAGGAGCTGGGGTTAACACTCCTCCGAACATCCGCAATAATCCGATGTTCCAAGGAACCGAGTCCGCACAAACAACTCTTCCATCAGGAGCAACAGACGCTGATGCCCCCGAGGACATCCGTAACTCTCAAGACAAGGCAAGCTCTGAAGCTGGGGATACCGTTCCCTCCGAGTTCGAGCCCGAAGAGAACATTCCCACATATCCCGATGACTTCTCGGTGCATGGGTACGACTCAGAGGGCACATCCTCCACCGTTCCTTCCATCACTCCTCACGTAAGAACGGTGTTCATGACGGACAGCGATCAAGGTGGTTCCAGTGATCGCCAGCGCATCGACAGCCTCGAAGCCATATTACTTGCTTTGGTCAAGTCTGTAGACGAGATTAAAGCGGCCCTGCCCACTTTACAAGGAGGAGCGCCTGGTCAAACAAACACGGGCCCCGCGGTCAATATAGATTCGAACTCAACGGCACCAAACCCGGGCAATAATCCTCCCGAAATAACAGCCCCCGCCGTGACAGATGAGACCCGAGAAGTAAGAAGAGAGGTCCAAGAGCTCCGTGCCATGTTTTATGCCCGAGAAAACGCTCAAGATCTCAGAATACGGCAACCATATCCTGCTGAGTGGAGGAATGTTCCATTCCCACCAAGATATAAGTCGTTCAACATCAACCCGTATGATGGCAAAACCTCAGCAAGTCGATACATCACTTACTTTGAGGTCACCACCGACCATCTGCCCCATGAAGATGCGATCCTCACACGGTTATTCATTGGAGCATTGGAAGGAGTCGCCTTTGATTGGTACCGCAATCTACCGGACAACTGCATCCATTCCTTCGCCGGCTTCAAATGCATGTTCTTGGAATGATTCTATGAAGTAGGACAAGACATCACTATGTCCACTCTCATGAACGTCGTCCAAGGGGAGAAGGAGCTAACAAGGAACTACATCGAGCGGTTCCGCCAGACCGCCATGAAGCTGCCTTTCGGAAATCCGGATTCTTCTTTGATCGAAATCTGCCAAAAGAGACTGCTTCCAACGATCAGTCTCTGGATGGGCGAGAGTCAATTCAAAGATTGGAAGGCGTCCATCATCAGCGCCACAAGCGCTGAAGAACGACTGAAGAAGGGCCGCCAACTGGGGTTGCACATCTCAGAAGGAGAAAACAAGGACAAGCGTCTCAACAACGATAATGGGGGTAACCCCTCCAACAATCGGGACAGCAAGGGAAAACATGCTATGGTGGCCGACACGGTCCAGAAGCCCGAGCCACAGCCAGCAGATAAACAATGGCCTCAGATCACTTACTCTTTCGAAGACGGCCACGTCAAGCCTATCTTAGACATGCTTATACAAGGAGGTAGAATTCAGCTTCCTCCACCAAGACGGGAGCCTCGGCCGGCTGATTTGGAGAATCCCAAGTTCTGTCATTACCACCGTTATGTACACCACGCTACACATGACTGCTACCAACTAAAACGGTACATCCAAAGCCTCATCGATTTGAACGCTCTGGCCATCGACTTCGAAGAGGTAACCGTAGCAGCCAATATGGTGTCCGTACAATTCGGCAACTTTCCTCCAACGGAGACCCAAGACGGGGTAATTCCCGTCCCTCTCGCGACAATGGAGATTACCAATCTTCCTCCGCCCCGAGAACAAGCTGCTGGTCTAGTACCTCTCACCACCTCAAGAGGAGAGGTCATGTGGGTCCATCCAGACTTAGTGTCAGAAGTAACTCGGCCCACACAATCTTCGACCAACAAAAAGAGTAGAAAAATCAAGACCTGTCGCACAATTTCAGCAGACAACGAGGAAGCTACAGCCGTCGTCACGCGGTGCGGAGCGCAATCCCAACCTGTGGTTGATAGTCCAGCTGAAAATCATCAACCCACTGCAACTGACGCTCTGGGACCAGCTCAGCCTTCGACGACCGACAAGCCTAGGCCAAAGGAGACTCGCTTCGACAAATCTCTCCAAAAGGACGCAGCCCAAGGGCTAGAGAGGCCCTACAACTTTGACATCTTAGCACAATTGGCTAACACTCCGGCCAAATTATTATTATATGAACTCCTGAGGCTCTCCAAAGACGTTCGTATTGCATTGAGCGAAGCACTCCAAAATATCGATGCCTATCTCGCTCAATCTAACCTCACTGGGAGGACTCAACCATGGATCTCCAAGATAGTGCCTGCACGGGAGCAATGCCCAACATCATCTTCACTCCGCAGGATATGCTCATTAAAACCAACCTACATGATCGCCCGCTATACTACACGGGATACATCGGCGACGTGAAGGTGGATCGGATGCACATTGATCCTGGCTCTTCCATAAGCATCATCCCGAAAGGTCTGCTACATCATCTTCGTATCCCAATGCATCGCCTGACATCTACAAGCACCGCCATCAGCGGTTTCAATTTGGGCAGGAGCTACCCTATCGGGAAGATTCGTCTGAAGTGTCAGATTGGGGATCTCCAATCCGAAGTTGCCTGCTACGTCATAGATGCAGACACTTCTTACAACATCCTCTTGGGGCGCCTATGGATACACGATTATATGATCGTGCCTTCCACGCTACACCAGTGCTTCAAATATGTCGACAAACACGGCTTCGTGAAGACAGAGTTTGCTGATATCGATCCCTTCAAAGGGGTCGAATCTTAGTTGTTTGTTAATGACCAATTTTCATATAGGATGGTAGACAGCCCTACAACCTTGATGATTGTTGTTCCCTTACCTTTTCAATTAGGACACCCTAGATTGTTTGTGTGTTGATACCATAGTACTGTTTTGACCTAAAATGATTAGTGTACCTAGGTGAGACTTCCAACTGCTACGGTATGCCCTGACCTTGTATACTATTCCTTCAAATTGCATGATTTAGATAAAAAAAAATTTAGACCTTGATTGTTGGGAAATAGGGACGTCACTCCATTAGTATCAGTTGTAGATATATATGGGTTAGTCCTTGATGTGGGGATGTGTGTCTATAAACATGTAGCTTAGGAGATTTAGAAAAGATTATAGTATCAGCCTTAGTAGGATGTACTAGTCTTTTGGTGAGTATAAATGTGTTATGAGAGATAGAGGCCTATATGTCTTAGTAATGCATCGTTCCTACAGTAATAGAACGTATTAATAGATAGAATGTATTAATAGATGGTTAATAGGAAGATAATAGTTTGAGCATACCTATAGCCTATGATCTGTTCCTTTTCATCCTTAGTTAAGACCACTTTAAAATAGGTCCAGTCCCTTGGATATAGGTTCCAGTCCATATTTTATTGAAGTTCCATTACCGCCGTACAGCAGAGCAGTATTGGAGGTATTCCTAGATTGACACTTTTTAGATGTCCGTTTATTATTCCAGTGTTAGGAAGTGTTAACTTAGATATTGGGTAGGTTAGAGGCTCTAGAAGGAGTACTATCGATCTTAAATTTCGAGGACGAAATTTTTCTAAGGTGGGTAGAGTTGTAGCACCCAGTTTTCCAAATAAGGGTAATTTTGAAATTTTGTGTTTATAATTATTTTGATAATGATATTTAATTCATGATATGATTTTTGGTGATTTTAAATCATTTTAAAATTATTTTAAATCAATGACTTGTGGTTTTGACGTTTTGCTAGTGAAACCCTAGAGACTGTTGACCTAGAGCCTAACCATGTGATTATGATATTTTAATGTCATTTTTGGCCTAAGAATATTTTTGCATTTGACCTCTTTGAATTATTTTGATATTATTTTATTATTTATGATATTGTTTTGGGGTTATTTGAGTCGGGTTCGAATTTCAACTCAATCCGACTTGAAACGGGGACCCGGGGGTAGTTTGACTCTAGTGGAACCCACACACTAGTTAGACATGGGCCACATGATATTAATTTTAGTCCACATGATAGAAATATTTTAGTTAGAGGTTAGACTAATTATTATGGATAAGGTTAGTGTGATTAGAGACTTTAGAATGACTAATTTAGCCCCAACCAATTAGCCATTTCCTAATACTCATAGAATAGGTTAGTGAGGGCATTTTGGACCTTACCATAATAGGACAAATAGCCCCATATGGCCAGCCACTTTGGGAGAGGATAGGCTCAAGTTTATTTCATTATTCTCATCCACACTCTCTCTTGTTCTTCCCCAAATTCCTAGAGAGCAATCCCTAGCAATTTTCCCACCAAATCCTTCCATTTCGCCACCAAATCTTCTTATTTCCTTCTCTATTCTAGCCAAGGAGAAAGCAACCCAAGTTTGGGAGGATTTCGAGCTCGTTCGTGTCCTTTTGGAATCTCTACGTGTCGGTGTCGCTCCGGGAAGGCTTTTCTTCGATTCGATCTACCGGGAGGTATAAATCCCTTCTCCTTTTCATTTCCTCATGCATATAGGTCTATTTTGAACCCATAGGAATGACCCCTATGGTTGTATCTCCATTTGTGTCCATTTCGTGTCCATTTGGAGGTCATAGGAGTGTCCTTTGTGTTGTGATTGTGTCCATGTTGGAAAATCCCAAATTTGGACACACTATGTGTTGTTGTTATGTATGAATAAATTATTACATGTTTAATCTCATATTTTTGTATTGGAGATGTGTTCTATAGGGTCTCATATATATATATTAGTGTAGAGAGTGAGTTCTTGATATATTATGTTATATACTTGTGTTCTTTTATTTCAAACTACCCAAATCCGTCATGATTTTTATCCACGTTTTTAATTTCAGCCATAACTTAGAAATATCATAACTTCTAGCTGAAAGCTCAGTTTAATCTCCCGTTTTTTTTAAAGAAGCGTATTGAAGTTAGCTTTCCAAAAACATGTATTAATAGGCCTAATGCTTTCTGTAACTTTCTGGAGAATTATTTGAGTGTCAGCTGTACGAAAGACAAACGCGTTTTCGGTGTTTTCGCGATTCCGGGAGTTTCCGGAAACGAAAACGCGATCCATTTGAAGTTTCGGAAAGCTAACACATAGATCTATAACATACTTTAATCCTAAATTTTAATTCATGCTGAGATGGTACAGTATTGATTATTAGTAGGAGATACTATTCGGCATATGTATTTTGTGCACCCTTGTGTGTAATATAATGTTCTGTTTGATTTTAACCCATATTAATGTATATACATTATGTAATTAAATAGAGAATGCAAGCATGAGTAAATGTTTAAATAAATGATGTATCAGGTGTAAGTATCCTATCTAATGTAAGCATGTATAAGTATGGCTTATAATGAATATGTAGGTTCCATAGTATGTAATGTATGGTGCATATAGTAGTGCAAGCGAATAAATGAATGATGAATGAATGCAAGCATGAATGTAATGTAATAATAGATGTAATGTATGCAATATACAAGTTAATGAGATGTAATGTTCTATGTTAACACAAATCCTATATTACCTCATGTACCCCCTTACACTATGTTGACACTATCACACTTGACACATTGTTCACTTACACTTTGACACTCTTTGATATGTATACACTATGTATGCCCATTTAACCCTCACTTGCCCCTTTGCCATGTTCACATACACACACATAGCCTCTTAAATAAGTATTTATGAATATAGTTAACTTAGCTATGTATGTATATTATATATATGTTAGCATATTGTGTTGTAATATATAAGTTTATATAACCATTTGAAATGCCATAATTATAGACCTAATGTTGAATACCAATATATGCATGTATATATATGTGTAGACATATATAGCTTAAAGTAATAGATTACCTAGTGTATATCCAACGTGAATTCTTGCCTATTTGAGTATTGAATAATTGCATGCTATATAGAGTTGGGTGTATGTTGGCTTGTATAGCCTTGTATTGATGTGTGCTTGCTAGGATAGTCTTGATTAGGCCTAGTAAGACTTACTGGGTTAGGACATGACCTAGTTTGACCTAGTTTGACTAGTGCAGTTGACCAGAGTTGACCAAGGTGCGTATGGTCTCGTACTCCCAAGTCTCATTGTGATAACGGAAGATAAAGGCGTCATCGTCAGTTACGCCATCTTCAGAGCCCGACCTCATCGAAGACGGACAGTGCATCAGTAGCCACCCCATCAGATGATGATAGGGCAGCTCAGTCCGTTCAAAGTCTTTTGTCACATCGCGGGCGATGACCTTGGACGTAAAAGTACGAAGGCTACGGTGTATGCTGCACACCATGGCCGGGAGGAGAGCTAGTTTGACTCCCAAAACTAACTTCACAGTCGGGAGAATAAAATTACGACTGATCCTCTCAATAGAACCAGCTCCTCCCGAGACTATGCAATTCTGCAGCCATACCATCAAAAATCCCGCCAAGAGCGCTTTCTTTGACAGCTCTTGGGTATCCTGATAAAAATAACCAAAAGAGTCGGTTTGACTCCCAAATCTGTCACTAGTGGTGGCCACCCTCTTGGTCGACGACACCAAGGCTTGAACCGCCTCCCGAAATTGAGGACGTCGGGAAGTAACTCGACCTGAGGTACCCATCGAGAAGAGATAGCGTATCCAGTCCTTGGTGTGGGGAGCATTCCCTTCCGAGCTGCTATCCTTCTTGGCTATCTGCTGACATGTGCTATAGTGGCACAATATCTCTTGATAAATACCTACGAAGCCTGGATACCGTTCCTCCAACTCTTTGAACTCCTCATTCGTAGGGGTGTACGCCTCAAAAGCTTCATCCCCCCAAGGAAGCTTGGAAACTGCGTGCATTTCATGGAGTGCAAGCCCCATTTCCCCTACAGGTGTATAGAAGGTTCCCATACGGCGGTTGTACATCTCCAGCAAAGCTATAAATAATCTCTTATTTATGGCCGAATAGCATGATAAAGACCAATCTCACACAGAAAGGTCTCATACTTTCACGAGATCCATATAGACAGATTGATCCATGAGGGAATGAGGTGTATCCAACTCGGTAGCATCAACCGACCAATGGGATAGGAGCCTTTCCGAGCAAGCTGGTTCAGGAAAGTGTCGGCTGTAGAAAATATAAAATTGGGACCCAGCACATTCAAGAAAGTGTCCGGGGACAATCCTATTACATAGCGGCACATTCAAGAAAGTGCCCGCACACACTGACTTCATGCTGTTGTTGTAATGGATGTCGCCCACAAACATCCTAATTCGGGTAGGAGTCAAAGACTCTTCCATCTTCCGGTCCAGCGGGAGCATATTAAACCAAGATAGTGGAAAGTGACACTCCATTTGAGGGATGCGAATCGCCATCCCGTTAGAAATAAAGCTCCAGTTCTCTAACACATCCAGAACTTGACTGTTCTTCACAGACAAGGCATCTCCGAAGAAGAATGCAAGCTTCAGGTATTTCCCTTCTAATTTCTCCGAGTTCATCATAGTGCAGAGGAAATAGAAAGGCTGGTTCTTGAGGGCATTCAATCTCGCCAGAGGCTCGTCACTAGGTAAATGGTCCGCCACATACCGAACTATCTGGTCGTACCTATAACCCATAGCGACTTGGGCATGACCCACCAGGGTTCTCCAGCAGCAGTAATTGGCAAATTCACTAAGAAAAGGACAAAAGAAATAAGTTAAAAAGAGGGCCAAGGAAAAACTGACTAGTGCCCTCAAGCCTATGCGGCTCGGATTTAATGGAGCCTCAGGCAGCCCAACTCAGAAAAAAGGCTTATGCAGCTCCAACTAGTGGAGGCTCACGCGGCAGTGACTAAATAAAGTTATGCGGCTCTGTTCGAATGCAGTCTCGTGCGACAGAGTTCAGATAAGTTTAAGATGCTCATACGACAAAACAAGTTTAGGCGAGCCTAGGCGGTCCAGATCAAATGTGCTTATGCGGCTCAATGTAGATAAGTTCATGCAGTCCAGTTCGAATATGCTTATGCGGTCTAAATCAAGTGAGCTTATGTTGAGCTTATGCGGCCCCGTTAGAGAAGTGCTTATGCGGCCACAACAACAAGTCTCATGCGGCTCAGGCATGGAACGTACACCATGCAGCTCGTGACGTACATGCGACACACATGAAGATGAAGGCTCGCACATAAAATATGCGACGTAGCCATGACAGTTAGGGTTCCAAACTCACGCAAAAGTCCTTACCAGCGATGGCGGGGTGGACGTCGGGGTGAACTACGGACACGTCAGCTAGCGGGAGAGCTGCCACATTCGTCGCCGCAGAAGCAGCTTTCTTACCCTTCGTCGCCGACGAAGACGCTGCCTTCTTACCCTTCGCCGCAACAGTCTTCTTGGGAGCCATTACTATGATCAGAGAAGGAGGACGAGGACAAGAGAGCTAGGGCAAGAGCAAAAAGTAAAGAAAGTCTTCTTTCCAAACACTCTGCTATTTATAGGCAGAACCTCAATGGACCGAAATATCGATCCATGGGCAGTATAACCGACTCTTCGGTTATCAAGGCGATCTGATTATTTAAGGCTAAACTCTTGGGATCCTACCCCAAAAAGCGGCCTTAAAACTGACAGCAAATCAAAGGCAATCAAATGCAAAAGATTTGCGCACGTGACAAGATGACGTGGCAAGGAGCTCATGCGGCCAGACAGCCTATGCGGCCAGAAAGTCCATGCGGCTAGTTGGCCAATACGGCTGAAGAGGCCATGCAGCTAGGACATCCATGCGGCCAGAACATCATATACGGCCAGAGGAGTTTATACATAGCCATACTTCTTATTCAAAGTATTTCAATTTTGTAAATTAAAAACTTTGAAGGGGGTCTTGTAGAAGCGTAGAAAAGAATAAAGAAAGGTCCATGCGGCCAAGGATTCCTATGCAGCTCGGAGAGCCCATACGGCTCAGGGATCCCTGCGGCTCAAGAGTCTATGCGGCTCGAATAATCCCATGCGGCCTAGAGAGGAGCCACGTGGCCTTCAATAGCTCATTCCTTCGTCTTTTGCTGTATTTAATGCCCTGACGGCTGACAGCTCTGACAAATGACAGCTCTGACATAAAGGCACAATAATAACTGACATAAAGGCACGTTCCTAGGAAAGAGGAGAAAATCTTCTTACAGTTGGCAGAATCTACCAAATTTTGAGGCATGTGGCTGCTGCATTTATGGGATCGATCACTCCATGCGGCCGCCCATTTCATACGGTCGCCCATCTTTATGCGGCTGTATCCTTTATGCGGCCGCCCATCGTCATGCGGCTGCATCCTTTATGCGGCCATCCATCAGCATACGGCTGCCTATCCCCATGCGTCTGCCCACCTTCATGCGGCTGTTTATCCCTATGCGGCTGCCCATCTTCATGCGGCCGTTTATCCTCATGCGGCCCACTCATATGCGGCTCTGCCAAGATAACCCAGTGGAGACACGTGGCACTTTTTACGATGACTGAGACACGTGGCAGTCTTATCCTCCTAGGATTATGGGTGCTAACAAATCCTAACAAAATCAGATTTGCTACAATCACCATAATTGTCCAGATCGAACAAACTAGACACGTGGCAAGCCATCACAAGTCATGAATATTTATGGTAATCAATATTTATTGCCCATAGAGATTTGATGCAATCACATTAATTGCTCAAATCTATTATATTCAAGATGAGTGGCCCAGATTCATCAAATCTTAACCGCCGACTTTTGAGAATGGGAAATCATTGCAAACCCTAATAATGCCCCCCACTCTTATAAATTGCAAGGTGCCATTCCCTTGTAAAGCCCCCCCGGACCTCCAGATCCAGAGAATCAAAGAGAGAATATACAGAGATCGAAAGGACAAAGGAGCATATATAGAGAGAACAAGGAGTGCATTTCTTCATCAACGCCAAGTAGTTCTTCTCCAGAGCCAAGGCTACACCCGATCGTCCAAGGAGTAAGGCAGAGCTGCCGTCACTTTTTCGAGCCTCTATCGTCCCCCTCCTAGAATCTAAAATAAACAATTGTACTTAGATTGTTGTACCTAGGTTTTCGTCCCTAGGCTTTCTTTGTACAAGCGAGTTTGTATTGTGAGTCTAAGTTCAGTCCTCCTACATAAATTGTTCTGTACTTTTACAATTAATGGCAAACAGTAACCCGCAAGTCCGAGGAAGCTTCTCACCTCAGTAGCTGATATGGGAGCGGGCCATGATTTGACTGCTGTGATCTTTTCTGGGCCCACAGATATACCATCACCCGTAACAATATGACTAAGACATGATACCTCCTTGAGAAAGAAATCACACTTTCTAAGCTTCGCGAAAAGTCGCTCAGTCCTCAACGTTTCCAAAACTATCCGTAGATGTTGCTCATCCTCCTCTTAACTTTTGGAGTAAATCAAGATATCATCTATAAAGACTACTACAAATTTATCCAAGTATTGGTAAAAGATCTTGTTTATTAAATTTATGAAAACTGCGGGAGCATTGGTCAAACCGAAAGGCATGACCAATAACTCGTAGTGTCCATACCTCGATCGAAAGGCCGTTTTTGCAATGTCTTTCTTCCGAACCTTCAATTGGTGATAGCCTGATCGTAAGTCAATCTTGGAGAATACTTTTGCTCCACTCAGTTTATCGAATAGATCGTCTATACGCGACATGGGATACTTGTTCTTTACCGTCACTGCATTCAATGCTCTGCAGTCGATGCATATGCGCACTGTTCTGTATTTTTTAGGAACAAAAAACGGGTGCTCCCCATGGTGACGTACTGGCACGAATAAACCCCTTCTCTAATAAGTCATCAATCTGCGTCTTCATCTCTACCAACTCCTTGGGTGCCAGACGATATACTCGAGATGAAATAGGCTCAGCTCCGGGAATAAGCTCAATAGAAAACTCAATATCTCCGTTAGGTGGTAGTCCTGGCAATTCCTCGGGGAATACATCCTCGAACTCGGTGATAATAGGGTACTGAGGGGTGTCATGCATCATCATATGAGTCCCCGATATGGGTGTATCACAACTCTCTCTGTCTTCTTTTGGTGAACTCAAACTCTACCGTATTCGGTGGTCTAAAGATAATACTGCTCCTATGGCAGTCTATGAGAGCAAAATGCTGGCTCAACCAGTCCATTCCAAGTACCACGTCAAATGTCGGCATAAGAAATACAAGAAGTCGTGCCATCATCTCTCTGCCACTTATCACTACAGGACAAAGTCTATAAACACCACTAACAGGTACAACTCCTCCTCCAGTGAGGATTTTAACATTTTTAGCTAAGGGAGTAAAGGGAATGCTGTGCCTAGTGGCAAAACTAGTGGCTATAAATGAATGTGTGGCTCTAGTATCAAATAAGGTAATAGCAGGAAAAGATGCAACTAAAACCATACCTGCTATAACTTCTGCCTCTGTCTCTATATCCTCAACAGCAAGTGAGAATACCTGCCCATAATTTTGTCCTGGGCCCTGAGCTCTGGCCTTGTTGTACTGTACGCCTTGGGGTGGCAATGGTGGACGAGGTGCTCCTGCTACGGGACGTGGTGCTGGAAGGGCTGGGGCTGTGGGCCTCGGGTTCTGTCGAGCTTGTATTATCGCCTGTTGCTCCGGACAGTCCTTGAGCATGTGCTAATTGGATCCAAATCTCAAGCATAATCCAAGGCGAGTCCTGCAGTCGTTCTGAAGATGTCCTTATTTTCTACAGTAGTAGAAAACGGGCTTCTAATAAGGTGAGGGCCTCTGCTGGAACTGTCCTGTGGCCCTCCTAATAGGTCCACTCTCGGTGGCTAGGGCTGGTATAACTGCTGGGGTATGTCGTCTCGATGTCTGCTGCAGCTCCTTGTGAAGAATCTCCTGAGCATGAGCTTCTTCCAAGATAGCTGAATGGGAGACTCGAGACTGGATAGTCGTATAAGATTTGAGCTCTGGTATAAGCCCCTGGTGAAATCTCCTCGTCTTTTCTAACTCTGTCGAAATCAATCCCGCACCAAATCGACTCAGGCAATTGAACTCCGAGTCATACTCATCAACTGTCATATTCCCTTGCTTCAGATGTAGGAACTGGTCATAAAGACCATCTCGAACATGAATAGGAAAGAATCTCTCATAAAATACATCATAGAACTGCTTCCAGGTGATCCCAGTGTCGTATCGTCTCTCTTCTGCCTTCCACCAGTGGTAAGCATTATCTTCTAACAGTAGGTCCACTGCTATTAACCAATCTCGAGCTGGCAACTGGGATGCCTTTAGTAGCTTCTTGGTACTAAAAAGCCACTGTGATACCTCTAATGGTTTCTCTATTCCTCCAAAGGCCTTGGGGTACATATCTGTGAAATTCTTGATAGAGCCTTCATAAGGATGCAGAGCCGGTGCTGGTGCTGGTACTGGAGGTGGTGGTGGAGGTCTAGCCAATGCTGCCATCATCGTCTGTCTCATCAGCTCAGTCTGCTACCACTGAGCCTGCATCATGGCATAAATAAACTGAGTAGTAGGGCTCCCATCAGTCGGTGGTGGAGGCATCTGAGGTCCCGACTGTGGGGAAAACTGCTGAGGAAATAGTGGTGGTAGAGGCAGAGGTACATTCCCTTCTGGTAGCATGGTAGTAGTCTGTCCAGCTTGGCTGCCTGAAGGTGCTGCGATCTCTGGGTAGTCCGTCGTCGGTGTCGTAGTAGGCTGCGACTGTCCTGGTTGGTATGGTGTTGCTGGAGTCATGGGAGGATTCTGTCCTTCCGGAGTAGCCTCTTCACCAGATGTGAGGGCCAAGGCAGAAGTGCGTCCGCTTCTTAAATGCATACTATTGGCATGAAGAAGATAAGTTTATATTAGGAAGATTTGATATGAAGTAAATCGAATAATCAAGGAAGTTTCAAAAATATTAGAAGTCAAGAGATAGTAGTAGTACTGGATGAGATATTCCTATTCCTATATGCAGGCTTGTTGGGCACAGTCATGTAATCCAACAATATTAACATTGACCTGCATGGACCACCACAAAAACATGTAACGCCCCAGTCCCAAAATACGTAGGACCAAGTACGTGAACATGCCAGCTGCACATATACGAAGAATACTCCAATATATAGAATCCTCAAATATGCACATAAGCTATAAACAAAATAACCACAGGCCAGTATTATATAATCTAATCTCATCACAGCTCAACATAGAAGATAATAGAGTCCAAATAAATAAGTAAAAGTATCAAAAGATAGCCGGATGAACATACTCACTCCAAACAGCTATGAAAAATAGTCTCACAAGATCGGAATCTGACCAACACAAATAGAAAGAAATGAGATACAAAAATATGTCCACTAATGTCTCAAATAAAGAATAGACTAAACATCAGTAAAGACTGCCTCGTCATCGATGTAGGATAGCTCCAACATCGATCCGTACTCCTGTGGAAAATCATCTAAACCTGGAGAGATAACTAGGTCCTCAGGGGACATAGCAAGATACGAGAAAACACCATGCCATATAAACTGTAACAATATAATAAGGAAAAAGATATACATGCAATCGGGTTCCTGACCATTCTACTGTGAATATGCAGTTGAGATACAATCCTTCGACGCATGAGCCCTAGCTGTAAATGGGATCGGCATAGTTCCCATAAAGGGCACCAGGGGCCTACGTCCATAATGCTCTGGAAGCGTCAGAGGGTACCATGTGTAAGGGGCTACGTTTATAACGCTCTGGGAAATGTCAGAGGGCGCCTGGAGCCTGCGTCTCCGAAGGAGCGCACAGGTAATCAGGGAAGTACAAAGAAGCCCATACGTCAGGTATTGTTCTCCCCACCCAATGCCTAGTATCATCATCTCCATGACTGATATGAACCTCTAATAACCACCAAGTCTTCTAACATGCAATACTATTGGCAGTTACTCCTATCCGTCGTACGCTCCATACGTATCGGTGGCCAGCCGACTACGTGGGTACGTGTCCTACATGTGACTCACATCACATGATACAACAAGTATCAAGGCCGTATGAGATATGCCAATACCTCAACATCAATGGATGGTCACTAGACTAAGTCAATACAAGCGAAATAAATAAGACGAGGTAAACGACCGATAGAGTCGCTCGCACCCAAGTGTTACTTGGACGCACAGTTTAAATATCAAGAAAAAAATGCTGATAATAACAACTGAAAATAAGAAGTATAATAATCACAGAGTAAGGTGGCAAGGTATCTTGCCTGATGGTACAAAGTGGCAAGTCCAGGTAATCACAATGTCAGCTAAGAAATGTCACAATCTCCAAACAACTCTGAACACTGAAACAAACATAAAATATGCACTCGGTGTAAAAGATATACCTAGGAAATACCTGTCCAAAAGTTTAATTCTGGAACAGGGACAAAATCATAATTTTGGGTCAAAACGATATCCGCCGTTGGACCAGCTTTGCACCGAAACGTGTGCCAAAGTCTATGGTCTCTAAAGTCATCAAACTATATGTCTATGGATTCAGTTTGAGGAGAGGAACTCAACGGTATGTCCAGTTTTGGATTTTGATGAGCCGTGTACAAAATCGTCCGTTTGAGTGGGTCGCGGGCCCGCCAAAAATGGGTTCCGAAACCCTGACCCTAACCCTAACCCTAACCCTAACCTCAACCTTCTCAGAATTGAACCAAACTTGGCACACAAGACCAGAATTTCGATTCGGACCTGTTGGCACAAGTTTCGTCTCGATTTGACGACTGTACACGAATTTATGGGCAAGTTTGCAAAACACCGATACGGGGATATCTCGACGGATACGCGTTGATTTATCGTGCACACGCGACGAAACCGAGTTCCGTCAGTTCCCACACGTCCATAACGTCCATATGCGTCTTTTGATGCATATAGCACGCGACCACGTTGCCAGGTTCGTCGGGACACACGCCATATCGGACAAATTTCAAAAAATTAATATAATTAAACACAGGTTTTTCCTCAACTTCAACATCAATCTAGTCTTCACACACAAATCAAAACGACGATCCAGAAGATGCGTTACAATCTTGGTTATATTGTCTTTTACGTTTTTTAATTAGTTCCTACAGAACTTTACTGCACAGCAAGAAAATTGGCCGACAAGTTGTCGTTTTAAAACAGTTTTTAGCGTTACAGAAAACAGATTTTTGTTCAACTTCGTCTCGATTTTTCGAGCAAGTCGATGGGTTGTTTTCTAAATCCACCTAGAGGATCTCGAAGAGGGTCAAGTCTACTTTCTAGAATATCTTACGTATCAAAAATCGGTGCTACGAGTAAAAAGTTACATCGTAAGGAAGTAGGGTACCGTGAGTGGGAAAACTACTCCGTGGGTGACGCAGGGCTGACTTCCGATGCTCCGTTCGTCGCGCACAAAGCTCCGTCGCTGGTGAAACGAATTCGCAGGCGAAGAGGGTATGATCAGCCTCAACTTTCGATTTGGAAGATTAGGGTTTTGAGGCTTGTGGAAAAAGTTATATATATATCAAGTTGGTTTAAAAACCTAACACAAACACTATTACTAATAACCCCATTTGGGCCTTGCCCACGGGTTGCTATTGCTACGTGAGCATTGCTGCAGTGCATGGGATAGGGGGAGGGGGGCCCGCCCACTTAAGTAGGTGGGTGCTAACTATATATATATATATTTTTTTCCTTTTCCTTTTTCTTTTTCTTTTTCTTTCCTTTTCTTTTTCCTTCACTGTGGTCGGTCCCCACATGGGCCGACCACCACAGCATCTTCCCTTTTTTTTTTCTTTTTACTATATATATATATATATATATATATATATATATATATATAAATATGGATATATATAAGGCATATAATCCCATAAATTTTAATAAAGTGTAATTAAGTAATAAATTTTTTTACAATAATCATAGACTATATTTAGTAGCACTTTAAAATATCAAGCACACAAAATCACGCACATTATATATATATATATATATATATATATATATATATATATATATATATATATATATATATATATATATATATATATATATATAAAAAATATATATATATATATATATAAATACACCCATGTATACCAACTAACTGTTTAATGCCAAATAATATATAAAAAATAAATTTTAAATCACTAAAAGTAATTAGAAAATCTTGGGGGTTTATAGATCCGGTTGAGTGTGAATGCCAGTTGCATTCCTCATCTGAGCTTTCAGGGGTCGTTGCAGGTGTAACATAACCTAGCCCACATCTGGTCTTATTGTAATAATCCTATAGTTTTCCAGCCGGGATCGGCAATTATGAGGGTAATAGCCGTCCAGTGCCATAGTTCAAGCCTGGCATATTTTCCAGATCATACCCCTATTTTTGCATGAGGTACTTGGATTGGGAGCTATACAGATAATGGGGCAGTCTCCCGGTGTCCGGCTCGAGATCAACTTCTTCTATCTTGAAGGGCTGTGGATCATTCTTCCGGTCGAAGATGATTGAATGATCCTCTCCCTCGACTATGTGGTAAGTGTCTTCCACTGGAGTAAGTTGGTTTGTGGTGTAGACATTTGTTACCTGTGTGTGTTGGTGGGTGCCTATACCGTGTTCCATAGCATATATTGTACAAAGCTTATTAAGCTCGAGGTAGTTCAAAGATAGCCCTTTATTGATGAAGTAAGGTATCTTTTCTAGCAGGATTACATCATTTGTGGATGGAACATCAGTGTGAGCAGCCACATACTTCGCCAGCTCTGACTCTTCTTCAACTACCCCCTTTGTCAATGAAGGCTGGGAGGATGACTTGGGCAGTTTAATCATCAGGGGCTCTACAGGTGGAGGAGAACGTGAAGTCATTGGCATACTAGCGACCCCCAGTTTGGTGCTCGATGCTGGACGGGGAGTTGTTGGCTGGCTAGCAGTCCTCGGCTTAGCGCTCGGCTGCCGATTCATTATGGGAAGACGAATCGTCATCAGCTTGACAGAGGGATTAAGCTCCTTGTTTATTGCTGGCTAGCTCTAGGCAGCCTGATTGTCAGTGGCTCTATCGTGGGTCTTGGCGCTTGGCCAGACCTTGGCAGTCGGATTATCATCTGTCCCTCTTATGCAGAGAGGATGATTGCATCCTTACGCAGAGTGGCTGTAAGTGGTGCAGTTCTACCAGGTTTGAGGGCTTGAAGGTGGATTGTCAGAAGTTCTTCTGATCCAATTGCCGCCTCAGTTTGAGCTTGAGTATCCCCTTCGACAAGGTGCCTTTTCGACTTCTCGCACAAGCATGAGTCTGAGTAGCAGGATTCGACCCCTTTAAAGGGATCGATGTCAGCAAATTCTGTCCTCAC
The DNA here is from genome assembly GCA_029216955.1 of Iris pallida. Classification (NCBI taxonomy): domain Eukaryota; kingdom Viridiplantae; phylum Streptophyta; class Magnoliopsida; order Asparagales; family Iridaceae; genus Iris; species Iris pallida. Next base: position 41,482 of record JANAVB010014548.1, read on the forward strand.
GAAGCCGTGTTTGTCGACGTACTTGAAGCACTGGTGCAGTGTGGAAGGCACGATTATGTAATCGTGTATCCAAGGATACCCCAGGAGAATATTATAGGAAGTGTTCACATCTATGACATAACATGTCACTTCTGATTGAAGATCGCCGATTTGACATTTCAGACGAATCTTTCCGATCGGATAGCTTCTGCTTGAATTAAAACTGCTGATGGCTGTGCTTGTCGGTGTCAGACGATGTATTGGAATGTGCAGATGGTGCAGCAGGCTCTTCGGGATGATGCTTATGGAAGAACCAGGATCAATATGCATCCGATCCACCTTGATGTCGCCAATGTATCCAGTGTAATACAGAGGGCGATTGTGCAAGTTAGTCTTGATAAGCATGTCCCGCGGAGTGAATACGATATCGGGCATTGCGCCGGTACAAGCACTGTCCTGGAGATCTGCTGGCGAGCTCTCCTCTGTAAGCTTGACTTGAGCCAGATAAGCATCAGTATTTTGAAGTGCGTCACTCAGGGCGACGCGAACATCTTTGGAGAGTCTCAAGAGCTCGTATAATGACAACTTGGCCGGTGTGTTGGCCAATTGTGCCAAGATGTCAAAGTTGTCGGGCCTCTCCAGCCCATGAGGCGCCTCTCTTCGGAGCAGCTTGTCAAAGCGAGTCTCCTTCGGCCTAGGCTTGTCGGTCATCGAAGGCCGAGAAGGTCCTAGAGCATCAGCAGCTATCGGCTGATGATCTTCAACCGAGTTACCCGGTGGAGGTCGAGTTTGTGCACCTGATCGGGTAACCACTGCCGTAGCTTCTTTGATATCTGTCGAGATTGTACGGCAGGACTTGACTTTCCTACCCCTCTTTCTGCCAGTAGAGGGTGATGCTGGCTGGGTTACTTCAGATACTAAGTCCTGATAGACATACATGACCTTCCCTCGTGATGTGGTGAGAGGTACCAACCCAGCAGTCTGGTCTCGGGGAGGTAGAAGATTAGCGACCTCTATCTTTGTCCTGGGGACGGGTACTACTCCATCTTGAGTCTTTGTCGGAGGAAAGCTGTCGAACTGTACTGACACCATATTGGCTGCCACGGTCACCTCTTCGAAATCAATAGCCAGGGCCTTAGAATCGATGAGATGCTGGATGTATCGCTTCAGTTGGAAGCAGTCCTGAGTAGCATGGTAGACATAGCGATGATAGTGGCAGTACTTGGGGCTTTCCATCTCTGCAGGACGAGGCTCACATCTCGACGGAGGGAGCTGAATCCTGTCTCCTTGTATGAGCATGTCAAGAATTGGCTTGACATGGCTGTCTTCAAAGGAGTAAGTCATCTGCGGCCACTGCTTCTCTACCTGCTTTGGTTCGAGTTTCGGGGCTGTGTCGGCCACCATAGCCTACTTGCCCTTGTTGTCTCGATTGTTGGAGGAATTACCGTCGTTGCTGTTGTTGGCATTAGGGCGTTTACTCTTGTCCTCTCCCTCTGAGATGTGCAGTCCCAGCTGGCGAGCTTTCTTCAACTTGTCTTCTGTGCTAGTGGCACTGATGATGAACGTCTTCCAGTCCTTAAACTGACTTTCATCCATCCATAGGCTGATTGTGGGGAGCAGCCTCTTTTGGCAAATTTCAATTAAGGAGGAATCAGGGTTACCGGAAGGCAACTTCATCGCGGTTTGGCGAAACCGTTCAATATAGTTCCTTGTCAGCTCCTTTTCTCCTTGAACAATGTCCATGAGGGTAGACATCGTCATGTCTTGCCCTACTTCATAGAACCTCTCCAGGAACATACGTTTGAAGCCGACACAGGAATGGATGCAGTTGTCCGGTAAGTTGTTGTACCAGTCGAAGACGACCCCTTCCAATGCCCCGATGAACAATCGCGTAAGGATGGCGTCATCATGGGACAGATGGTTGGTTGTGACCTTGAAGTAAGTAATATACCTGCTTGCAGAGGTTTTGCCATCATAGGGATTGATGTTGAATGGTTTATATCTTGGTAGGAAGGGAACATCTCTCCATGCAGCAGGATACGGTTGTCGTATCCTGAGGTCCTGACAGGTTTCTCGGGTGTGGAACATGGCCCGGATCTCCTGGACCTCTCCTCTTGCCTTCCTGGCCTCGTCTGCAGCGGTGGAAGCCGATATTATAGGAAGATTGTCACCCGGGGTTGAGTTCGAGTCCGTATTGGCCGCGGGCCCCAAGCTTATCTGGCCAGGCATCCTTTTTTGCAGATTTGGCAGGGCCGCTTTGATCTCGTCGACGGATTTGACCGAGGTATAAAGTATGGCCTCCAGCGTATCGATGCGTTGGTGATCACTGGGACCGTCTTGGTCATTTCCAGTCATCAATACTGTTCTCACACGAGGAACAGTAGAAGGAACTGTGGAGGATGTGCTCTCCGAATCATACCCTCACAGAGGGAAGTCGTCGGGGTACGTAGGAATGTTCTCCTCTGGTTCGGACTCGGAGGAAGTATTACCCTCTGCATAGGAAGCTGCCTCGTCTTGGGACCCGTGGACGTCCTCAGGGACATCCGGATCCACTGTATCTGTGGAGGGAATCATTTCCCCGGGTGTATCTTCTTGGAACATCGGATTATTATGGACACTCGGAGAGGTGCTACCCCCAGCTTCGGCTACCCCCAGAGATGTAAATGACGGATCTCCAAGTGTTGAAGATTTTGTCTTAGAACGGGTGCCTTGGTAAACTCCTCTTGTAACGGTCGTGGACAACCGCTTTGAAGAGAGTTTCTTGGTTGAGATTTTCGGGCTGGAGATATTTGTTTTCTTCCCTTTTCCGCCGCCAGGGATCTTCTGAGCAGAATTGCATGAGGCGACGAGAAGCGCTTCATCCTCTGAGCTTGGTTAATATAGTCGTTGGAAGACGGATCGCCGGTCTTCTTGTACTGTTACGCTATTGCAGCAGCAGTTGACAATGACTTGGGTGCAGTGATGTCCATGGAAGGACTCTTTTTACACCGAGGCTTCTTCTCTTTCCTTGTGCTTGTGAAGGATCACGTCACGCAAGTCAGGTGTGTCTCGAGCAACCATTACACCCATTTTGTGGGCCTGGGAATCCCGCATATTTGATTGTGTTTGCACCATGTTTGCTCCCTGATTGGGAGACCTTTAGGAACCACTCTGTCTATTTGCCGCTCGAGGCTGGACATGGTCGGTTCTGTACAACTTTCCATCAGGGGCCCACATAATAGTCAGCGGAACGCCCTGATAGTCAGAAGTTGGGACAGCTGACTGAGCTCGACGAGCCCGTGCTGTCCTATACTTCTTTCCTCTAGCACCCGAGAGTGCATAGTAGGAAGAGTCCAAGTGGTGCGTCACAGAGTTTGGCACAACCTCCTGAGAGCCTCTAAGGTCAGGACCGCATGAGAGGTGGTCAAAGACTGACCATGAGTCACATCGAGCAGATAGTATGCGGCTGGGATTGGTGGCCGTGCAGGCTGTCTGCATGCGGCTGACATTTGTGGCCGTATGAACCTTCTGTATGCGGCTAGAAGCGGTAGCCGCATAAGCAATCTGCATGCGGCTGGCAGTCGTGGCCGTATGAGCCTCCTTCATGCGACTGAAAGTTTTGGCCGCATGAGCCTTCTATATACGGCTGGCTTCTGTAGCCGCATAAGTCTTTATGTGGCTGGCGCCCTTATACGGCTTCTTCTTGGACCGCATAGAGTTCCTCATTGCCCCAGTAAGTCCAACATCGTAGTATTTTCCTCTGTCGGACTTAGGGACAGCAGAGTCCTCTATGGTCTGAAGTGGGACCGCACGAGAGTCTTTTCCGCCATTTTGGGTAGCAGAGAGCATTTTCTCTAGAGCTTGGGAAGGAGCAAATGATTTGGGCCTCCACTCCGTACGAGCCTTTTTCGTGCGGGATCGCTTCTGGACCGGGCCAGCGCTTTCATCGGAGAGCATTTCTTCAAACGCCTGCTGGTCGAAGCGGATGACCAGCATCTGTTGAGTGGATCCAAGTTTGGCTGCGTCCGATTGTGTCACCAACTCCTCAACTGTAGAGAAGTTAGTCCCCAGCAGAGTCGCCATCGTGTTTGCCATTGATTGTAAAAGAACAGAACAATTTTATGGGAGGACTGGACTTTTACTTCACAACATAAACTCGTTCGTACAAAGAAAGCCTAGGGATGAAAACCTAGGTACAGCAATCTAAGTACAATTGTTTAGTTTTTCTGGGGGTGACGGTAGAGGCTCGAGAGAGTGCTATCAACTCTGCCTTACTCCTTGGACGATCGGACGTAGCCTTGACTCTGATGAAGAAATTCTCTCGAGATGTGTGGGGAGATTCTTCTGTACGCCGCCGCTCTCTCTGTGTGTCTTTTTTTTTCTGTAAGGGAATGTCACCTTGCTATTTATAGGAGTGGGGTGTGATAAGTAGGGTTTACAATGATAGCTCCTTGAAAAGTAGGCGGTTAAGATTTGCCTTGATCTTGTTTTTATATTGATTGTAACAAATCTGCATTATTTGTTGGAAATTGATCCGGGCAATTATGATGATTGCAATAAATTTGGTTGTTGTGATTTGTTGATAGCAACGAATCTGAGTGGATAAGTCTTGGTTGATCTTGTGCCATATGTATAACCGTTATTATGCTGCGAGCCGTATGAACGCGGAGGAATAAGTCTTAACTGATTTTCTGCCACGTGTCCCAGCTGTGAGCCGTATGGACAGGGTGTCCTGACAGAGCCGCATGCGTGTGGTCTGGTAATTGAGCCGTATAAGGGTGAACCCCTGCAATCTGAGGCGCATGAGGGTGGCAGCCGCATGGGTGAGGCCTCCAAAATCTGAGCCGCATGAGGGTGGCCCCCATAATCCGAGCCGCATGGGAGTAGCAGCCGCATGGGGGTGGCTTCCAATTGAACCGCATAAGGGTGGCCACGTGTCAGAGCCACATGGGTGTGGCCTCCCAATATCAGAGCCTCATGAGGGTGGTCCCCATGATCCGATGTAACACCCAGTTTTCTAGATGAGGGTAATTTTGAAATTTTGCAATTATAATTATTAATTATTGATATTTGATTCACATTATGATTTTTAGTGATTTTTAATAATTTTTAAACTATTTAAAAACTGGTTTAAGTCATGACTTGTGATTTTAATATGCTTCCAGTGAAACCTGAGAGACTGCATGACCTAGAGCCTAACCATATCATTAGGATGATTTAATTATCATTTTTAGCCTAGGGGTAATTTAGTCATTTTGACTTATTTGAATTATGTGGTGATTTGTTGAATTGGTGAATTCTAGTTGACTTTGACTTGTTAAGACCTAGTGGACTAGCCTAGAAGCTAATCCTAGCCATGGTGACCCTAGTCTAACTTAGGTTAACCTACTTTTAGTCATTAGAAACTAATTTTGGATTATCAGGATTAGCTTAAGTGAATTTAAGTCATGGCTTGTAATTCTATGAAATGACTTATGACTTAATGATTTGAATGATCATGACTTAAGCCCATGGGACATTTAGTGAACCCTAACCCTAATTTTTGAACTTATGACCAGCCACTAGGGCTCCCCTCCCTATAAATAATCTCCTCCTTGAGTTCTTGCCTCTTTTATTTTCATTCCAACACTTGGAGAAGAGAAAGGTATTTTTCCCCGTCCAAAAATTCCTATTTTATTTATTTGATCTCCTTTTTCATCCTAGTCTTTTGCATTGGGTTCTAATTTAAGTTTATGGACTGTTGGTGGAGAGCTATTTCAGTTTGGGATCAATTTGGAGCATTTGGCCATCAAGAAGAACACCCCCCATTTGGAGCTTTCCATGCAATTTGCACCTATAGGTAAAACCCTTTAAATTGCATTATTATTTTAATTTCTTTGCTTATTAGTCTAGGTTTAGGTGTCCCCTAGCTGTATCTCAAATTTGGGTAGATTTCATGTCCGTTTGGTGTCCGTATCGGACACGTGTCATAGTGTATGTTAGGTGTTCGACGAAATGCCTCAATAGATTGAATGTTAATGTTTTTCAAAACAAATTACATATTTGTAAAGCTTATTATATGTAGATTGTGTATGTATATGTCTGAGCACGAATCGGGTTGGTTTTCGTGTCCAAAATGGATACGCAACTCGTGCACGACACTGCGCACAGGCCCGTGCGGCTGTCCTGCTGTTCGGGTGCCTTTGCGGACACGACACGACACGAGACACCACAAAAATTTGTGGGGATGTGCGGGCACCCACTGACATCACCCACACAAAATTTCACAGACTTTTGTTCACTGTGCGCGAAGTAATCGCGTTCGCACGGGTCACGCACTGTACTGCACGAACACGTTTTTCCTCACTGACACACGCGTCGTGTCGACTCTAGACACGTTGTGGATACCTCGTGTTGACACAAGTGTGTATCCCAACACGTGGGCTACACGTGGACATGACAACGAGGCCCCACGTGGCTCGTATCGTGTCCACGAGCCACTCGACTCACTGCACGATGCTGCGCGTAGCAGTGTGCATCAATCGAGTTTTCTCGACTGATACGGGCTTCCCATTTAGACACGGTGACACGTGGGATCGTATCAGGGTCCTAGGTGTGTAGCCTGACCCTAGGCGAACCTGGACATGTGTGTACGAGACTCTAGGACACTTGTGTCGTGTCCTACACACGTTTGAATACGTGCACGAGACTGTCCCTGCACTGTGCGTGTATCAGTGCACTGATTTGTTTCCCAGTTTTTAATTCAGTTTTTATTGTTTAATTTTATGATTTTAATTGTTGTTTAAATCCTAAACATGTCTAATTACATATGATAGATTTAGTTTACATGTTGGAATAGGTTTTGAGGTGAGTTTTGGATTCGAATCATTAACTTGCCATGGTCGACTAATCATGTACTGCTCTTTACTGATACACTATTTTTCTTCTAATTCCTAAACCATTTAATCCCTGTTTAAATGATGTTTCTCGCTGTTATATATCCCCACATGATTGTTAGTATATGTAAATAAAATATTTCGATTCATTTTGGCTTTTGAGTTAAGAATGGGGTTTTTGAACATTGAGTTGGGTTTTGAATGAATAGCTGATATAGGTGTTTGGTTGTTTTGAGTTTAATTGACATATAAACTGAATTGAATTGATTCGATCCTACTTTCTGAATGTTCATTCCATTCTTGATATCATGCTAGTCAACTGATTGTTGTCATGCAACTGTTTAAAACCTGAGATTCAATTCTTCCTACACACATTTCATAACACTGCACATATGTTATTACCATTCCTGTTTTTCCCAGGTTCATACATGGTTAGCTATTGATTCCTATTTTCCCACACACAGGTACAAGTTATCACTCACTGCTACACAATGTACACTGAGTTAACTCCTATAAAACTGTCAAAATCTGTGAACAGGGTTCATTATACCTACTGCCATTCCAGTCACACCCTTATTTCAGTGATAACACACACAGTCCTTATGTTAACTCAATTTTTTGAACACCTATCTAAACTGGTTTCCTGAGATTGTACACCCTAACTGTCACACATTGCACAGGAACTGAATCCTGAGCCTAATTGGGTTTCCTTCATATATATGTTAGTCCTAAGCCTGAGATGCATATGGCTAACACCCATCTACATAGTGTAAACTGCTACATGTATGAACCCCTATTGCCCTTCAACTGAAATCTGAAATTGAAGCACACATGTTCACACATTATTGCACTCACATGTACCATTTACACACATTACAAATCCTGAGGTTGTACACTTTTGACACCCTACTATTTTTTCCTACCAATATTGGTCTTCATCTTATGTTGCACACACCATGCTCTCATGCCCATGTGCTCACTGACTACAGGATTTCCCACATGCCCTCATGTGACACTCTCTACACACACATGTTTCCCTCATTAGTTTTCCTAATATAGACCACTGTTTCAGGATCCCCCTCAAGCCTAACACACACATACCATATCCTACTCTCTTGTATTCTCCCACACTCTCACTCATGACACACAAACACACACACTTGGACACATATATGTGCCTTCCTATTCTCTATACATAGGTATATATATATGTGTTGATATGTATATATATATATATAGGTATCCTATAAAATATATCAATGTGTGTGTACTAATATTATATGGATATATATAATGTATATGTGATATGCATATAGTAGCCTATATGTTATATGTATATTCTGTATTATATTATATAATAGATCAATAGGTGTATTCTAAATTAGATTATATAAATATATCTATGTGTGTATTAGATAAATATTGCCATGTGTTATGTGTAGATGTGATTATAGGTTGGTTTTAGGCATGATATAGCCTAGCCTAGGCTCTTGGCCTATGGGTGACTTGAATGCCTAGTGTAGAGTCTAGATAGACTTGTTTAGTCATGTTAGACCTAGAATGGACTAGTTAGACTAGTATAGACTTGTTTGACTTAGGTTTGACCTAGTTTGACCTAGACAGTTGACCAGGTTTGACTTAGAGTTGACTTTGACCTAGATTTGACTTAGAATCATGTAGATTGTATCATAGACTTCATTTGTCTTATTTTAAGCATATTATAACCTGTACTGTTCTATTTAGGACATTGTGACTCCGGTGCAGACATCTGACATTACACTACTCTTTTCAGAGTATCAGACGAGTACATTCTCTGATAGTTCTCTCATTTATTTGCCAGTTACTGTATTTCAGTTCTATTTAGTTTTATGTGATTCTCTGATACCACATGTATGGATATTTCTGGATTCATGTATGTGACACACTCACCTTATTATCTGGCCTCTATTACTGGAATCACTGGAATTATTCCGGAATCTATTTCTGGAATCATCATATTTTGGCTGGACTCATCTCGATTCTCGTATCGAATTCTGAATTCATTGTACTACGGGGCAGAGAAATATTGAGTAAGACATGTAGACATATCCCAAATCTGGAATCTCCAACTGGAATCTATTGGAAGCATAGCTATCTCTCGCCTGATCAGTGAGAGATGTGCCTGATTACCTACAGCCGTTTACATGTCGATCTTGGTATTTTAAAACACACTGTTAGAATAGCTGGACTCACCTGGATTCTTGATCACTACCTAGAATCATCTTTTACTGGATTCATCTTGTATTAGATTCATCTCGTACTGGATTTATAGTAGTTTTACACTTGTTTTACATTTACTGCCTGGACTCATTATTTTACTTTAGTTCAGCTAGATTTATTTTACAGTCTTCATTGCCATCATTCTTCTCTTGTTTTAGTTACTTACTTTCCTTGTATCTTATCTATTCTCCATACCATCACCTGTATATAAACTGCCATATTCATCAATAAAACTGTCTATAACTGCTTCATAGTTCCCTGTCATTTACTTGGGTTTTCTTGATGAGTTATACTCGTTCCTGTCCTGACTAGACCTGTTGTAAATTTTATAGATGATTGCCCTGAGGACACATGCCCTACATATTACTGTGGAGATGGTTTAGCTACCTATGGCCCCGACACTCAGGAGTGATTGGGAGATTAGCTAGTTGTTGTTTAGCTTTTATGTTTAGAACTGGAGTTGTATATAAGTTGAGTTTTGTAGTTGAGGTTGTCTAAGTTTATATTATTTAGTTGTTGGATTTTATTTCTGTTATTTAGCCTTTAGTTATAACTTCTGTGATATCTTATCGTTCTTAGACTGTGATTGAGATTCATTATATCTATACTTGTCCTCCGTTCGGAGTTGAGATTTGAAAGTACATTATATAATTGCGTGAGTTGTTGATTAGATAGTAACATAGGACAGCGTTCTACTGCCGACACTGTGGCGTAGGCTGGACGTTGTTACGTGCTCGTACCCTCACAGCGGGCGCGGGTCGTGACATCCGAGCCGCATGGGAGTAGCAGCGGCATGGGGGTGGCCTCCAACTGAACTGCATAAGGGTGGCCACGTGTTAAAGCCGTATGGGTGTGGCCTCCCAAAATCTGAGCCGCATGAGGGTGGTCCCCATGATCCGAGCTGCATGGGAGTAGGAGCCGCATGGGGGTGGTCCCCATGATCCGAGCCGCATGGGAGTAGCAGCCGCATGGGGGTGGCCTCCAACCGAACCGCATAAGGGTGGCCACGTGTCAGAGCCGCATGTAAGACCTTGAAGCGATCCACATAAAGAGCTTTGGAATTTGGTGGATTGTGCCTGCTATAAAGATTTTCCTTATCTCTCTAGGAGCACATCATTATGTCAGAGTCATCATTTTATCTTTATGTCAGAGCTGTCAAGCCTTTATGTCAGAGCTGCCGTCAGAGCATTTAATGAGCCAGCTGCTCTGGCCAGCTGTAGAAGCCTACTTTTGAACCGCATAGGGCCACGTGGCTTTTCTCGATCCGCATGGAGATGTTAGGGACTTTTGAGCCACATGAAGCTCTAGGAGACTTTTGATCCGCATGAAGCTCTAAAGGACTTTTGAGCCGCATGGACTTTCCTGTTCTTTTTCATGCTTCTACACTTGACTAAGGTACATACCTCTAGAATCATGGTATTTGAAATTCTTGCATTGTCGCATGCTTTGCAGCAAAAATCTTAAATTTTCATACCCGAGAAATACGTCCAAAATCTGACTATATATCCTCACTATGCCTGCTAACACGACTATCATAGATTCTGGATCCAATAACTGAGGTGACCTAGCCCATATGACTTATCTCAGAAGAAAATCAAACATAACACAAGAACAACAGAACAAAATTGATCAATCTACAAGGAACAGATGGAATCGAATTTTAAGACAGTTATAAGAGGCAATTGTAAAAGTGGAATCTAGAAGGACAGAACCTGTAACTAGATCTCCAATGGCCTGTGCATCCTCGACTATCCTGGCGAAAGCTCGCCCCTGCTGGTTCCCCCTGGCCTGTTGCTGATGCTGCATGTACCTCTGCTGCTGAGTTGGTAAGGGTAATCTCTTCTGCTGGCCCACCGGAGCCCTAGCCCCTGCTCTCTGAACTGTCCGTCCAAGAGACTCAGGACACCCTCATAGCCGATGATCGGATCCACATTTATTTGAGGATTCCGGTAAGATTATAAGTTATTCCTTTTATTATAACATTTTATAGCAGTGTTATTTTAATTCTGAGGACAAATTTTCTAAGGTGGGTAGGTTGTAAGCCCCCTCATGCAAGAGCGGTATCCATATTTATTATTCCGGTAAGATTATAGGTTATTCCTTTTATTATAACATTTTATAACAGTGTTATTTTAATTCTGAGGACAAATTTTCTAAGGTGGATAGGTTGTAAGCCTCCTTATTTTTGGATATTTTTATTGTTAATTATTTTTACTATTTAATATGGATAATTAATATTAAACTATATTTTATAATCAATATTGACTATAGAGGTACTTTTACATAACTTTAATTTTTAAAACACAACAATTATCAATTTCTCAAAAGCAGTTCCATAATCGTATTATAGACGAGTCCACCTTCAATTTGTTATATCATGTCCCATCCAAACATGTCCCTTGTGCTATATTTTTTATGTACAATTTTAGGGGTAAAATAGTCATTTTAGTCTCTACCGATTGACTACTTTTCCAAATAGCAATTAAGGCCCAACTTCGATCCAAATCATTTGACCCAATATATGATTTTGACCCATTTTGAGCCTATTACGTACATACCAATGGTGTCCCACTCAATTGAGTTCACATGTGCTATTTATTTTCAAATGGCACACAAGTCGAAACTATAGACATATTAGACTCGTTTCGATCCAAATAATTATGCCGACCCAAAGCTAGACCAAATGGGGTTCAATGAGCATATTCTAGGATACCCTAATCTATTAGAATTATTTTAGACTAATGTTTTATAAATTAATGGGAGCCATATTGATTTAAATCTATTTTAAAATTAACTCTATAACTACTTTCCTAATTTGGACCAAATCAAATCTCTTTGAGATACACCTTTGATTTAAACCATCAAATCTCCTCCAAATCTCACCAAACCAAATCTAAAATCTCCCAAAATCTTCTCTCCTTACATTAAACCAGTCCCTTTCCCTATTTTATACAGATTCTAATTATTTTTTTAGAAAATCGAGCGGCCTTCCATTTTTTTTCTATTTTTGTACTTTCCTTTCCACCCTAGGGAAACTCATTACCCTGACCTCTTTCAACCCTCCTAACACCTTCATCGTGACCCTAGGACACCCCCCTAATACTGCATCACCTTTTCGAGGAGCCTCAACCCCTAATTTGGTGGTACGAGGCACGGAAGGCAACTGAAGTCGATCGAACTTGTGATGAATTCGTCACAGTAGGTATGCTATTTTGTATCTTGGGTTTCATACTCTTTCCTATCTCATCTTTTCATGAAACCAAAACTAATGGAAAGATCTATATGTCTATTTTCATATCCGATTGGCCATCTACACAGTTCCGAACGGTTTGGCCGGGACGTCCGTTTTATGAAAAGGTGTCCAGAACAGACCATTTTTGTTGTGTGTAAATTTTTGGCTACTTTTGGACCAATTCGACCCTTTCTATATTTTTGATAGGAAACTTGACTTCCTAGGATTTCCAACGTATATACTTTTGTAGCATTTTGGTTTCTTTTTCTATTTATTAAAAATTTAGACATTTCATCGTAATATCGAAACACTGAAATTCATGAGTTCTATCTGTCCAATTGATTTGAAACTTCATATACCATAACCAAATTAATTGTTGTGCATTAGTTAATAAAAAAATTACCTATTTTTTTGTATTTTCAAATTTATTGTTATTTAATAAATATTTGTTTCGAGACTCAAATCATAGACCAAGCCTAGGAATATTGTTGTAGAATCAATATAGGGTTTGGGTACTTGTTTTTCTACCAATAAAATATGATAAATAATGATGTAAAAATATTTATAATTTTTTTCAGAATTTAAGCTAATATTTTATGTTAATAATAAAATACTTTTATAGGAAGATTTCGTACTTTATAAGTTATATTGTGTAGTATAGACATTATGACTATCTTTGGTGTATAGATATTATTATGGTTCATATATGTAAAGTCTATATATGGTAAGTCATTAGAAAGTTACTAAAAATAGGATACTTATTTTAGGTGGACTTTGTGGGAGTTATGAAGGCATTGGAGCTGGTCAGGCATACACTCAGACAATGGTTACAGGCAAGTGTACCTTTCCTTGGTTATAGATTGTTTATTTTATTTTTATTGTTTATTTTGTTAGCATTAGCATGACGTAGGATCGTTGATACTTAGTGTTCATTTCGTAGACGGGTACCGATGTCAAGATGATGGTGTTAGCCTAATGATTATATCATGTTTTTGAATATGGCTAATCAATTAAGTTTAACTAATGACGTCACTAATATTCATGTAATCTCTATCAAGTTGCTACTTAAACTTAGCATTGTCCTAAATGTTCTATATCATATTGCTATGCTTGTATCATATTGCATCATATTATTTTGTTCGTCTAACATGTACTTGCAGACAAGCAATAAGCATGATAAAATCAGGACATATGCAATGGAGAATTATTAATGGGCCAAAGACGGCATTATACAAGGAGATTTTTCTGAACCGCCCAACGACCTATCCGGGGCCTCGCATCGGGGGTTCCGCTGCCCGGTTAGCGGACAGGGGTCGAGGGGGCAGCGCCCCCCGTCAAGGGTTCGGGGGCGAAGCCTCCGAAAGGTATTCAGATTTTCAGATCTGTTTATCTTTGGACGATTGCCGTCAAGGAAAAATGCGTCTTCAATGTCAGGAAAAAGACGACATCAAAAGGGCTATTAGTTTTCATATTTATTCTGTATTTTTCCTTTTATTGAGTCTAGGAAAAATGTGAGATTGATCGGATCGGTACTGGCTTAGGTTTTTCTCAGTCTACAAACAAAAATATGCCTACCTAAGTATCCCAAAAATCCACAATTCGAAAAAGCCCAAAACCTATGCAAATTTGGTTTATTCCTTACTGTTCTGAACCAGCAGAACTCTGACAGAACTCTGACCGAGTTCGATCCGAGTTCGGCCCGAGTTCGGTCTGGGTTATTTGAAATACAGTTTCCACCAAATCTGCATCCAACGTTCGTATGCGAAATCCTAGCATCCGAACTCTGCCCGAACTCTGCCCGAGTTCGGTTCCCCAAAAATACTATAAATAGAGTTGAGATTACCATTCATTTCAATAATCCAATTTCATCTCTTCTCTTCTCTATATAAAGTGTTCTGAGCTTTTACTTTCATATCTAAGCCTTTACGACTCTTAGCCAAGCCAGTACAGTTTTTGTTTAATCTAGAGTTTGGTATTGAAGAGTTGTATCAGAGGTTGTATTCAGAAAACGTTCCAGTTTTCCAATTGCCTTCTGGAGTCGGTCATGCGCTCGTTACTAAGCACGGTGTTGTGGAGCCGGTCGTGCGCTCGTCACCAAGCACGGTGTTATGAAGTCGGTCGTGCACTTGTCACCAAGCACGGTGTTGTAAGAGTTGCAAGCACTCAGTTAAAGCTTGTGTCATAGTGGATTAACATCGAGCAAGAGTACTCGAGACTGGATTAGTCCTCTCAGAGGGATACCAGTATACATCGCTGTGTCACTGAGTTTGAATTCTTGACTCTTACTTTACTGTATTTATTTACTGTCTCCTATTTACTGCCATTGTTATTACTTATGTTTTTAATTGGTGATTATTTTCCGCTGCACACGCACACACTCTATTCACCCTCCCTCTAGAGGTGCTCAACGGTCCTACAGATGGCACCGAGTATTGATATTAGATATTGCGTGTATATTCTCGTGTCCATTGACATGAAGACCATATTACACCGACACGTTCATGATGCGAGGTATACATGATTATTCATGGTATTGAATTCATAGTAGTTTACTTGATTGTTCATTGTTATTGTATATTGATGATTGTATGAACTTTACATTGATAGATACTAGACGTGGGTGGGGAGAACTTGACTACAATATCTGACTTATTGTATTGTGGCCTGTTATTGTTGTGAGCCTTTATATCTGTAGCAGAGTACTGAATATTGTTTCTTTATTGATTGATTGTCCTTGGTCCTACGACACGGTACTGGGGACAATAGCCTGTTGAGGGGCTTGTAAGATATTGTGGTAAAGTCTGACATTCTAGTACATGTTCTCATATGCATATCACCTAGACCAGGTACATTAGATTGCCTTAGATCTTATTTCTCATATTTGTACCTTGGCATGTATATTATGTACCTTGCTAGTCCCCTGAGGACCTGGTGATATCTCCAGGTAATTGGTCATACAAAGATAGCCCGCTGCTCATAGTACTGTTGCTATATCCGACTTATGTATTTTATCATGCTTTCATATTGTATCCATTATTTATACTCTACTCTTAGCTTAGTTTTATAGACCCATGTTGTTCTTCAGGTCTAATTGAACATGTATGTTATTGGGCTGCAGACCATAATATATATTATTCATTCCTGATTTACTTATTCTGTGGATTGAGTTAGATATATTTATAGTTGATTGATAGATAGAATATAACACCAAGACAGCTTATACATACTCGAGCCGGGCTGGAGTCCGCTTGATACATAGCTGGCATGTATACGATCTCCTAGTATTATGTATTTTAGGACTGGGGCATTACATAAGTACATGTCTCAAATAGTATAACAAACTCAAGTCTCATAAACTGGAGACAAATCCAGTAATACTAGCTATTAGCTAAGTCACTACTAGTGGTGCGTCCCCTACAGCACTGGCTCCAAAGGAAGCTCCTGGACATACTCTTCGTCTACTCCGAGTCCATAATAAGTCGGACAGAAGTCCTCTAGATCCTCTAAAAAATATTATCCAGTCAGAATTGGGAAGAAGTACAAAACTCTAATAGCAATTACAATTAATTGACAAAGACTATAAAATAGTAATAATGAGTGCAATACATGATGAGAATAATTAATTGAATCATAACTGACAATATCAATATGAGATTTGAATAAACACAACTATATGGCAAGATAGATATAGAGCAGTATATGAAATAGAAATGCAAGACTATATGGCAGAGCAGGTAATAAGACTTAGTAGACATAGCAATAGAGAACATATCAGTGAATAGGAAATAGACATGAAAGAATTTTACAACTACGTATTTTGAAGTATTAGTATTGACATATGATCGGCTTGGGAACTTACACAATATAATAGGGCCTGGCTAATCATACATGAGGTGCATGATTAACACTTACAATACATTCTCTTGCACAATAAGGGTTTGATCACACATCTAGCTAGTACTTCGCCCACCCCGACTAGTAAGAGGATCCAAATCAGGACATGCCACAATACGCAAACCACAGTACAATATCAATATGATAATCAAGCATAATACGAAGGTAATATCTCATAACCGAGGATCCAAATATACCAACCCGTGTACCATCGTGTCAGGAATCAAGTAGAACATCACTAAGTACATGAATCATAGTAAATATCAGATAATGGAAACTGTTGACCCATTGGTCATGGTCGAACCAATTTTGATAATCGTCTAAACTCGGACTCGATATAAAGGCTACTCACAATGGGCTATGACAACCAGTACTGCTACTGTTTGAGAATTGTACAGTCGTTGTGTATGTCTTTATTTTCCTTCTCAAATGTATTTTTTACTATTTTATTGAGTCTAAAAAATAATATAAACTGCGTCGCACTAGGAAATAGGCTTGAACCAAAAACATTTTTCAAACTATCCAACTTGTTTTTCATAGCTACCTATTGTTTTTAAACAAACCCAAACACCAGTATTTGAAAAATAGTCTGTAAAGCCCAACAGTTCTAAAAAGCTCAAAACCAGTTTTAAAACCTGGATTCTGACCTAAACAGAAGATCAGAGTTCGGACAGAGTTCGTCCTGAACTCGGCCCAAACTCGGGCACCTAATTTGGTAAACCCTTTAAATCTGTTCTCCTGCAGACTCGGCTACAATGATCAGATTTTTAAACTTTTGGCATTCGAATACGGCCAGAACTCGGTTTTCAGCAATCCTATAAGTGGAGAAGAGATTTTCATTCTAATCATTTATTCACTTTATATATTTTCTTCTCTTAAGCTTTCTAAGCTATTCAAAGCTATCATTTTCAAATCCCAAGCCTGTTTTACAACCTCTAGTCTACTTGTCAGTACGATTTAGAACTTTTAGAGAGTTGTAATCAGAGACTTGTTCCAGAAGTTCACACTTCACAATTGAAGTCGGTCGAGAACTTCGGATTTAATGCTCAGTGTTGTAAGAGAGGCAAGCGCTCGGTTTAAAGCTTGTATTTCTAATAGTGGATTTCAAACTCGGTGAAAGAGTCCTCCAGACTGGACTAGTCCTCACAAGATGGAAACCAGGATACATCGCTGTTGTTGTGTTTGCTCTTTGACCCTCTTATTTACTGTTTATATATATAACTATGACATAGCTACTATGACATGATAGTGATATAGTAGTGCTTAATTTTTTAATTGTTAATATTTCGCTGCATACTCTATTCATCCCTCCTCTAGAGTATATATTGCTGCATATCGATCCTACAATTAGTATCAGAGCGGGTTAATTGACATGTCTTCTCTTATTAGTTAACCGTTTCTGTCATTTACTTGCATATACTCTTTGGAGACACTGTCACATAGCTAATGCACCTGAAAGACAATCCACCAACAGACCTCCACTATTTGATGGAACCAACTACAGTTACTAGAAAACATGAATGAGCTTCTGCTTGAAGTCATTAGATTTTGACCATTGGTCAATTGTTATTGATGGCTACAAAAAGCCGTCACGTATAGTTGTTGATGGTGAACTTATTGATAAACCACACGATAAGTGCACTGATAATAAAAAGAAACAAGCTAGTCTTAACACATTATTTTGTACAGTAGACATGACTGAATTTAACAGGGTGTCCACTTGCACAACATCACATGAAGTATGGAAGCTTCTAGAGGTGACTCATGAAGTCACGACTCAAGTCAAACAATCAAAGATCAACAGTTTGACTCAGGAATACAAGACATTTAAGATGGAGCCAAATGAGATGATTACTCAGACGTTTACCCATTTCTTTGACATCATAAATCCGTTGTCTTCTCTCGGTAAGGAGTACAACAATCACAAAAAGATTCGTAAAGTACTAAGGGGTCTCACAATGAACTGGAATCACAAGGGAATGACCTCACAACAATGTCACTTGAAACACTCATGGGGAAGCTGATGACTCACGAACTGGATTTGCAAGATTTTAAAGAATCGACACCCAAGAAGAAATTAATTGCTTTCAAGATACAACACAAAAGAATAGTTGAAGAGGAGTCTAAAGACGGTGACTCAGATGGTGAAGAGTAAGCTCTCATGGTAAGAAATTTTAGAAAGTTCCAAAAGTTTAATCGTCGAAACAAGAACATCAACAACAACAACAACAACAATGACGATGATGAGCAAATATGCTACGGATGCAAAAAGAAAGGACACATTAAGAAAGACTGTCCGTCAACATCATCGACTAAGAAGGGTAACAAATATAAAAAGAGTTATACGAAGAAATCAACATCCAGAAAGTATGTAAACACAAGCATATGGCACGAAAGTGAAGCTAGCGAGTCAGAAGATGACCGTTCTCGAGATGCTGCAAATGTGTGCCGAATGGCATTCAATCAGGTAACTACTAACCCTCTATATGAAGACTTCACTTTTGATGAACCAGGTGATGCATTTAGTGACCTCCTAGAATACCATAGGAAATTGCTAAGCAAATACAAAACTTCTAAGAAGGTACTCAGGGAACACAAACTTGAGATAGAAAGACTGACCCTACTACTAGAAGTCGTTAGAAGGATCAACCCTCTAGTGAGACTGGTGAGTTAGCTTCTATCAGGCTACAATTACATGAAGCATCACGCACTTTCAAAGAAAAGGACAAGACCATTGCTCAACTATAAGAAGACTATCAAATCGAGAAGAAGAAGAGTATCAATGCGCTACTGGTTAGGAACGACGTCCTAATAGCTGATTATAATAGATTGTTTGACACTTCCAAAAAGTTGAAAATTAGGCTATAAAAACATTCGATATCGACTGCTTCCACTCCTAACACGTGTCATTTACCCAAAATGAACACTATCCAACCAAAGACTGACAAACCCAAGAGGCATAGCAATCCTAGACTATGGACACACATAAAAAAGAAGAAGAAGCATTGTCTTTTCTTATTGGCACAAGGCACCACAAATCGAGTCCGCCTGAGAGATCCTGCACTGAGGATCCCCGAGTACAAAAAGAATTCTAGGGAATAGGATGATGGAGATCGAGCGGCAGTTGCTCCTTTACTCTGTTGGCACTCTGATTTACAAAAGTGGAAGAAAACCTAAAAAAATTGCTAACTCTCGGCTCACTTGCAAGAAGGGCAGCAATTTGGCTCTTGAAATGCTCTCCGTTTTGTCCATTTGAAGAGGTATGAGACCCATATTTATAGTCGTTTTGTACTGAAATGACTATTATGCACCCACAGGGGAAATACACTGACAGATTCATCGGATCGGAATTTGAGGAGGTCCATCCTTCGTGCGTTGTCCACATCAGCAAGTAGTAGCCACATAATGTGAAAAAGACCAAGTCTCCGTGTGGGCGCATAGGCTATAATAGATGCATAGTCTATGTGGACGCATAGCCTTGCCTCCATGCCTATAAATAGGCCTTAAGGAGAGAGAAAATTCATTCTTCTCTTTTCCTCAAAAAACTTTCAAGAGACCCTTCATCTCCTCTCTGTACGAATCATGTCTCCCAAGACTGCCAAAAGATCTGCGAAGGGCAAGAAGGCTGCATCGAGCGGTTCTCCTCCTTCGACAGCATCCCCGCTAGTTTAAAACTCGATTTTAGGTGAGGCTATGCTTCAGAAACAAAGTCTCGAGCATTAATTTGCGACGCTCAGACTCTTCTCTGCTTGGGTGCATAACCATTGATATGCTCCCAAAGCCACACGCTTCTGTGAGCATTCTTATGTGCCCATAGAAGCATGCACCCACACATTGTCGTGTGTTATGCGCCCACACGCTGTTGCGTGTTTTGCGCCTGAACTGTTATGCACCTGCATGCTTGTTGCATGTCATGCGCCCGCTTGTAGCACATGTGTTTGAGGACTTTGTGCGCCCATACGCATAGGATTTCTCCAGCACTTAGTTTCTTTCTCTGCAGATTCTAAGTCTGGCTTTCTTCTTCTGTCTTTGCAGTTGACATAGTCGTTCCGGAGCTTGGTGGAATCCCTTTCGGCTCTGCTCGCCAAGTTCGCGGCACAAGTTTCATAACTAAAATGATCATAAATATTCAGGCCAAGATCAGTCATAACCAGCCTTCGATACGAACAATCGCTATACTCAAACAAGATAAGACTTTCCTGAAGCAGATGATAAATAATTAGAATCTCTTGCTTGGAGGGGTGCAGAGCTTTAAGAAGCCATACTTTTTGTTTGGTGACAGCTTGGTGTTTGAAGACGGCGAGATGATACACCTAAAAAACCCTCTGGTAGTCAGGCTAAATAATCAAAGGATATGGTTGCCGTTGATGGATCGCTAGTATCCTCTGTCGGCCTTCACTGATCTAGCCGCGCGACGACAGATAAAATGGGACCTAACCCTGAACTTCCTGGGGTTGTCTCCGGAAAGATACAGTTCAGCTCTGGTAATTGAAAGAGGGACACTTTTAAGTGTGTTAAGGGCTCTACGTCCTACTCCACGTGGGTGCTGCAGCCCGGTGCCATAATAAACGACATCCCGACTGACCTTCATCCTTATGCTGCCGACACACTTTGTAATCTGATGATGTCGAAGAGTGTGTCATATCCCGCAGGGAAGATACGGATGGAAGGTAGGAGGTACCCTGTTTCATTTTGGTGCAACCTTACTGAATGGGTGCTTTCAACTTATGAAGCCACCCTAAAGGCTGTCGACATTTTATATGCCATCAAAGCCACTCAATATGGTCTAACGACGAATTGGCCCATGTTCGTTTCTCTGGCGGATTTGTACAACCATCACACCGGTACTTTCTTTACTTCGGGCGGGGAGATGGGCCTGGCTCTCCATGAGATGCAGGAAGTATCGAAGCTTCCTTGGGGCACAGAGCCGTATAAAAAATACGTGCCTTATGACGAAGAACTCTGATACCTGGAGAAGGAAAACTCTGAGATGATGGACGTATACAAGGAGTTATTCTGCCACTTCCTCATCTGTCATATGATCAATAAGAAAGGAAGGACTGAGGGGGCCAATACTCATACGAGAGCCTGGATGAGCTATATCTTCGTTTAAGGAGAAAGAGAGGATCCGGCCTCCTTTATGATTTTTAAGCCCCTAACAAAGTCCGAGATAGAAGACTTGATGACAGATTATGACACAGCGAATGTTGAGGACAGTAATGATCCTGAGGAGAAATTCCCGATCGGCCACTACTTCCGGCAAGTTGAGTTTAAGCTGTCGGAGAAAGCCGTGCTGGCGGCTTTTCTGATGAACTGGATCCGCGATTGTGTAGTCCCTGGTGGTTCAGGGTCTACTGAAAGGATGAGCCGAAGCATGATACTTTCGGCTGTAAAGCTGGCTTTTGGATACCGGCTCGCCCTACTACCTGCAATGGTCTGCGCCATTCAACGGGGCCTGTAGGATTTTATTGGGAATGCGGTGACCCCTGACGGTAGAGCAGACTTTGCCCGAACAAAACTCCCCTATCACTTCTTAATGGGATGGCTGCTGCTGCACTGTCCCAAGTTGATGAATGCTGGGCCAGTGGCGGACTCTTTGGCGGGAGATACCTTTCTTTGCAGGTTCTGTGATGCGGACTGGGCCGTCACTGGTGTACCCGCATATAGAAGGGCCTTAGGCTTTCTTCAGAATTATAAGTTCTTCAGGGTATGCCCTCCGTCCGACAGTAGCAATACAAGGGATACTTTAATGGATGAGGGAGCCCATAGTACTAGTTTGACTGCTAGGGCGTTCCATTGGCTTCAGTCTATTAGGCCTTCACATCTAGTGCTTAGGAACAGGAATCACACCTATATGGAGCCTTATTTACCAAGCCATTTTACACGGCAATTTGGGTACAGTCAGCTTCTTTTGGGCAATCCCAGCCCGCATCTGGAGTCGATAGGGAGCTTAATCGATGGGGCCCGTGCATGGGTTTATTATAATACCGAATGCATGGAAGCGATTTTCATCCAGCCCGAAGATAAGCTCGAGACCCACCTGCTTTATGCTATTGCTAAATTTTATATTCAGATCAATACCTTTTATCCCCGGTATGATCGTGAGCAAAGTTTAAAATTGGGGACCAGGTTTGGCCCCACTCCTGCGAAGCGAGCCCGAAAGACGCCAAAGGACAGCGAAAAGGAGAGCGTTGCTCCAGCCGTTAAGTCGGCCGCAGCGCCACGACAGGAAGCTACTCTTAGGGAGCCAACAGTGCCTCCAATGGAGGGTACCGAAGATGATTCTGCTCTCCCCGATCCTCCTCAGAAGAGGAAAGCTTCAACGGAACCGGCCCATGAGCCAACTTTTAAGAGGAAGAAGAAGATCGTCGCCCCAAGACGAGCCAAGAAAGCGGGTGTTAGCTCACCTCCTTTAAGAAGATCTTCCAGGCAGACTGTGAGAGGTAGAACGACATCACAGGCTGTTACCATTCGGGAGGTAGATCCCTTCCTACACTCCATAGCCGTTTTGGTCAAACCGTTAGAAGCTTTCTCACCATTGCATTTGTCTTTTTCATAGGACCCCGAAGTTACGGTTGAGGCAGGTACCTCCTCGTCTGAGGAAGTGGACGTGACAACAGTGTCCCCTCCTCGTCTTCGACCGGCAGACGATGTTCAGCCTTCCCCAGTCAAGGAGGCTGAATCAAAGGATGAACAGGGTGAATGTCCGGATTATGGTGGCGACCAGAAAGCCAGTCCCTCCTACGACATCTCTTTGGAGGCTATGTCTAAAATTGGAGCTATAATGAAAGAGTTGGACGAGAATCAAGTTCAATCGGCTCACCCTCCTGTGGGTATGTTATCTTTGCACCTCACTTCGGATGAGATATTTTGACTTCGATTTTGCGTGCTCCTCGTGAGGCTGACTGCCATTGTGTATTCCCTTGTAAACAAGGAGAAGGAACCACGCATAGAGATAGCCGAAGATATTGGGGAAGGAAAAGAGGTTGTCCCTGGCTCCTCTGGGGTTGCTGATGCAGAGGATTCCATCAGTAAGCCGACATCGGCTGTAGAAGGAGAGGTTGAACAGCCTCCTGAGGTGGTCGTTGCTGAATCTGCTCTCGGTCCATCAGGGGCTGTAGAAGATATACAGCCTGATGCTGCTCGGGGCCTTGACATTGTTCTCCTTAAACAACCTGGGCCTGCCCTTAGCTCCCTGGTAACCAAGGCTGATGACCTAGTCCAAGTTGGCGCTGAGCATGTCGAAGGTATGAAATTACAACTCTTTCGCACTCTTTCAGGTTCTTCTTTCCCTTGCTGATATATATATTGTTTTCTTTTCAGGTTCGACTTCTGGCACAGGAAGTCATCAAAGCTTTCTATTCTAATTTGAAAGTAAAACTTCCTAGAGTTCTAAATCGGAATGCCACCTTTGGTCCTGTGAAGGCTGTTGCTGAATGCCAAGTGGCGGCCCTTGAGAGCATTGTTGGCTACGAGGAGCAGGCTAATGCTCTAAGAAAAGTTCTGAATGACTTGGAGGACCGCGTAGCCAAACTCAAGGAAGCCAAATAACAAAGCCCGACGTCGCTATTTTGTGAAGAAGATGAGGCTTTAGTCGCGACTCTTGTGGAGGAGGAGGCTACTTTCCAGGCCTGGAATGATGCCCTTGCTCAAGAGATCAGCGAATTGGCTGATCTGTATGAGCAGTTTAACGTCGCGAGTGAGGCTCGTGTTACTTCGAAGAATAAGCTGGCTGCCCAAATCACTGAGAAATATAATCACATCGCGCAGATCTAAAATAAGATTGCACAACTAGAGGCCAGCTTGAGGACAGTTGTGTCTGAATAAGAGGATTATTCGGTTCAAGCTGCCATGACTGCCACCACTTTAGACCAATTAAAAGAACAGCTGGTGAAGTTGGAGGGAGAGCAAGCAAAACTGATCCCCTTCCAGGATGAAGCTGTCCGACATGAAGAAGCGTGCCGTCGTGCTACTGCTAAGTTCGAGACCGAGATTGCATCTCTAAGGGATAGCATCAATCGGTTGTGTATCCCTTAGATCTTCTTTTGTAATAGGCTCAATTAGTCGCCAAGACTCCTGTATCTTTTTTTCTTTGTCTTTTGATAGACGTTTATAATAAAGAATCATTTGGCTTTCGAAATTCATGAATGAAGTTTGTGAAATATCAGAACTAGAGGTAATGTGGACGTAGTAAGGATATTTCTGGTAGACATTCCGCTGGAGAATTTGATGTGGACTTATTATCTATTTTATTCAAGATTCTCGAACATAGATAATAAGTTGAAAGAAACTGCTAACAGAGGTAATAAGGACGTAATAGCAGAGGATGTTCTATATCTGACCAGAGGTAATATGGACATGGACGAATATATAACATTAGGTAGGAGTGGATAATTTAGAGGTAATATGGACGTGATTATCTTTGACGAATGTTTTGCTCAGAGGTTGTATGGACGTGGCAAGATGTTTCTTAATTATTCCACTGGGAAATAATTATCGAAAAATAGTTCGGAGGTAATATGGACGTGACCATTTTTATAAGACCGAGTTTGGGCAGAGTCCAAAACAAAAATAACTCCACTGGGGAATCTTTTTTTAGAAGACCTATTATCCATGGCGTATCCAAGACTCTTAAAATACGGATAATAGTTAGATGATTTTTCGAATCACATAAACATTGCACTGTACATTTACATGATTAAAATAGGGTATATGTGAACGCAGTACATGAAGGTTACACATAATATTTCTTCAGGAACTTTCCATTGATCGGCATCATGAGCAAGTCACCATCAGGCTTGGTTAGTTGATACGCACCGTTAGAATACACTGATTCTATAACGAAAGGATCTTCCCATTTAGGCTAGAATTTTTTTGTCTTGTGCGTCATGACAATTGGTTTTCTTCCTGCTAAGACCAGATCACCAACTTGAAAGATTCTTTCCTTTACCTTTTTATTAAAGGCTCTAGAAAGGCGTGCTTGGTATAGCTCAATGTGCTGTTGAGCTAATAAGCATTTTTCGTCTAGTGCTTCCAGCTCTTATAGTCGCAGACGGTAACTTTCTTCGGCAGCTAACGCACTGGCTAAGGCTACTCGAAGAAAAAGAATCTGGATTTCTAGGGGAAGAACTGCTTCACTCCCATAAACCAGACAGAATGGCGTACTGCCTGTTGGAGTCCAGATCGTTGTACGATAGGCCCAGAGACATTCGCCAAGCTTCTTATTCCAATCACGCCTGTTTAAAAAAATGAACTTCTTGAGAAGTTTGATGATAGTCTTATTGAAGGCTTCTACTAATCCATAGCTGCTGGATTATAAGCAGTAGAGGCTACATTCTGAATTCGATTCTTATCGCAGAACCGATAGAATATACGGCTCGTGAATTGTGGACCATTATTATTGATGATACTACGAGGTAGGCCAAAGCGGTAGATGACGTAATGTTTGAGGAAACTGATCACATTCGACGTCTTTACTTCGATGAGCGGTATAGCTTACGCCCACTTAGAGAAGTAATCGGTTATATCTAGGATAAAACGATGTCCTCTAGAGGATGGCGGACTGATTGGGCCGATGACGTCCATACCCTAGGCTTCAAAAGGCTAAGATGCCACCGTCGGGTGTAGAAACTCCGAAGGTTGATAAATAAAATCAGCATGGAACTGACAAGCCCTACACTTCTTTGCATATTCAATATCATCTGCTATCATCGTGGGCCAATAATAACCCATTCGTCTGAGGCGATCTTATAATTTGGGGCCTTGTTGATGTGCACCATAAATTCCATCGTGAGCCTCACAGAGTGCATGTTTGGATTATGTGTCTGATAAACATCGTAACAGTAGACAATCTAAGAACGTCGGTACAGCATTTTGGTAGCTGTATCATAGTAAAATCTGAGGGATCGCCTTTGGACAGACATTGCTTCCTTTGGATCCTCAGGCAGGATTCCGAAGACAACATAGTCTATGAAAGGAAATTTCTATTCTTTAACGTCGACATTTATTCTGTTGCGTAACTGTGATAAATATGCAAGGCATCTTTGACATAGAATAACTCTCAGCCAGACACTATGATCGAATGCTGAGTATTGGTAGGGACGGTCAAGGAAACAGCAAAACCGGCTAAAGCATCTGCTTCTATATTCTGTAATCGAGGCACGTGCTCGATGAAGAATCCAGCGAAGGTAGAAGCCAATTTGATTGTCGCTTTGTGATATGGGATGAGATCTTCATGATGAACTTCATAATCCCCTCGGACCTGACTAACTATTAGCTTAGAATCGCCGTAAGCTTCTAGATAGTCAACTCCTAGTTGTTTTTCCAATTGAAGGCTGATCAGTAGGGCGTTATATTCGGCCACGTTGTTGGTACAAGGTTCCACGAGAGAATATGTACGGTTTATAACCAGATGGTCGGGTGACATAAGCACGATGCCTAGTCTGGCCACAATATTTTCTTTAGGTTCTATTCTTGATGCACCGTCAAAGAACATTCGCCAAATGGGGATTTCCTCAGTTGCGGCATTATACTCCATTACTTCATCCGAGATTTCATCGTAGAGTTTGGAAGATTCTGGCACCGGATGAGCTGCTAAGAAATCAGCTAATGCTTGGCCTTTTACTACCTTCTAAGGGACGAACAACATATCGTATGGAGTCAACAGCATTACCCATGTAGCTAAATGGGAATTAAGAGAACCCGGCTTAGTCATAGGTATTCTGAGAGGATTGACTTTAGATATGATGTAGATAGTCTGCCCAGACACATAGTGACGTGTCTTCTGGATAGCAAATACCAGTATGAGATATTCCGTTTCCACAGGTGTGTATCTCTGCTCGGCACCCCCATCATGCGGCTGAGGTAGTAGATTGCCTGTTCATGGCCACCTTCATTCTTCTGAGCTAATAGGGCACCAAAGGAATGATCCATAGCACAGACATATAACAAGAAAGGCTTTCTATTTATCGGATCCACCAACACTGTGGGGCTTGTGAGATACTTCTTGATGTCGACAAATGTACTTTGACATTGTTCAATCCAGACAAAAGATACTCCTTTCTTCATGAGCTGAGTAAACGGTTGACACCTTCCAGAAAGATTTGAAATGAATCGTCTGATGTCGGCTAGCCTTCCTTGAAGTCCGCATAGCTCTTTAAGATTTTTTGGAGGACACATATCGAGGATAGCTTTCACTTTCTCCGGGTCAAGATGTATACCCTTTAAAGTGATAACAAAACCAAGAAACTTGCCACTGGAGACTCCCAGAAAAGACTTGGTTGGATTCATCTTGAGTTGGTGTGTAGGCATTAGTTCGAACACCATTCTCAAATCTTGGAGGTGGTTGCCCTTGAGACAACTTTTAACCATGATATCATCTACGTAGCATTCTTCTATTTTGCACAAATGATCACAAAAAATTATGTTCATAGCTCGCTGGTATGTCGCCCCTGCAATTTTCAATCTGAAGGGCATCACCGTATAGCAATATACCCCCAACGGTGTTCGAAAAGATGTGTATTTCTCATCATCGTAGAACATCTTGATCTGGTTGTAGCCTGATAACGCATCTATGAAGGACATCCACTCTAAGCCGCAAGTATTGTCGATCATTACGTCGATGATCAGTAGAAGGAACTCATCTTTTGGGCATACAGAGTTCAAATCATGGTAATAAATACAGACTCGAACATTTTCGTTCTTTTTTATGACTGAAACAATGTTAGCGACCCAGTCAGGGTGTTGTTCATCGCGAATGAACCCACTTGAAATAAGCTTCTTGACTTCACTCTCGATGGCCTCCATGATATCTGGTCTGAACCGCCATTGCTGCTGCTTCACTGGCTTAGCTTTTGACGAGATATTTAGGCAGTACATAGCAACTTTAGGGTTCAAGCCTGGCATGTCTTCATAGCTCCATGCAAAGACATCAATATATTCTCTTATAAGTTGTATAAGAGATTGTCGTTCTTCACCAGACAGACTTTTGCTGATAAAGATTAGTTTAAGAGATGATTCATCTCCCAAATTAACTTGGACGACTTCATCTTTAGTAGGTGGTTCACGTTGTTCAAAACGTAACTCCCACCTGGTATCCATCTTTTGAGCCTATTGTTCGAGCTCGATTGATTGGACATCTTCTGCAATTTGGTCAACTGATACGATATTGAAGAACAAAGTTGCTTTGAACATGTTTCCAATGCTGGAGTCTGAATCTCAGAGGCAGGAACCAGAAGAATGAGAACAACGATCCACTTCGACGTCTGATCCTTCATGAGTTGTTGGAGGAGTAACATAACCCAATCCAACACCGTTTTGTTGATAATAGTTCTCGGGTTTGTCGGAAGGAGCAAAGTGACGTATTGGCAATCGTCGCCCTTAACCGTAGCTTAGTCCCTGGTCGCTTTTTATATCATATCCTATGTTCTAGATGATATTCTTGGCCTACCAACTATATCGGTAAAGTTGCATTTTTCTAGAATCATAGTCAGCTTTAGTGTTGCGATTGGGAGTAGTAAAGTCCAGAACGAACTTTTTTTTCTAATTATTCGACCGAAGATGATCAATTCTTCACCCCGCTTTCTAGTTGGAACGATGAAGTAGTGGATATCATCTGGCCAGACTTTTCCCGTATACGAGACGTCGTGATCGGCATGCAGAGATGTGGTCTTATGCCATGCTCTAGGGCGTACAACGTATCTATGTACTGGTTTACAGATTGGTAGACATCGGAGTAATTCAAAGATAAACCTTTACTTAGAAAATATGCAAGTTCTTCTTCAGGGATAACGTCATCCACTGAAGGTATATTATTTTGAGTATTGATATACTCATTGAGGTGATCATTGTCCGGAATATGAGTCACAGACTTGATTAAGTTTACCACATAGGGTAACTCATCAGGATTGGGAGGACGGACTTCAGCAGGTTCCACCCGAGTTGTTTTACGGAGAGTGATGGTCAATGGTTTGACAATATCAGGATTCTTCTTTTTGACCCCGATTGTTAGAGGCTTTGGAGTACTTTTTGGAGTAGCATATCCTTTGACTCGGATAACCAGGGGACCATCACTGGTGGATGAATTAACTTCAGCTTCATCGTCAGCTTCGTTGCCGTCATCCTTGGGAGGCTGAGATTGATAAAGTATCGAATCTCCATAGTAGGCTTCAATATCTTTAAAAGGATTGACATCGGCAAACTCTGTCTTCACGATGCCATCACCGTTGACGTACTTGAAGCACTAGTGAAGGGTAGAAGGAATGATCATGTTCTCGTGTATCCATGGACGTCCCAACAAGACGTTGTAGGATACATTGGCGTCGATTACATAGCAAGAAACCTCTGTTCGGAGATCACCAATCTGGCACTTGAGACGGATCTTGCCCAACGGGTGGCTTCTTCCAGCATTGAAAGCCATGATAGTTGTATTGGTTGCAGACAGCTTGAACAGAGGGATCCCTAGAATTTGGAGTAAATTTCCAAGGATAATGCTGAGGGAGGAACCTGGATCGATATGCATCCGATCTACCTTAATCGCCCCGATATATCATGTATAGTACAGAGGTCTATCATGACGATTGTTTTTTAGTAGCATGTCCTCTTATGAAAAGGTGATGTTGCGCACCACTTCCATAGTGCTATGACAGTAAGGACAGGAGACGGGATCTTCAACGGGGGCTTTGACTTCAGAGAGATATGTAACGTCCTAGTCCTAAAATACTTAGGACTAAGTAAGTAGACATGCCAACTGTATACATATGAAGTATACTCCAATGTATGGAACCCGTATGTATACATAAGCTATAAAATACAGTAAACCATGATAACTAAATCTCATCCACAATAATAGAGAATAATATTATAATCAACTCAAGAATTCGTCACTTATACATGTAGTTGGGCGAAAAAAAATCCACTACCAACCATTTAAAATGAAAGAAAATATACAAAAAAATGATCGATAAAATGGCAAGATGAACCAAGAGCAATCATCCTCGGAGAAATAGAGAAGATCACGGCCTTAGCTAGAACCCCTATAAAAGTCATAAAGCGCACACCTGGAGAGATAACCAGGTCCTCAGAGGGACGTAACAAGATACATAAAGAATATGCCATATAATCTGTGACACATAATAGAGAGTAAAAGGGGATACATACAATAGTGTGCCTACCAGTGCTACAGTGAAAATGTAGATAAAAACAAACCTTCAACGCATGGGCATCGGGCTCAGGTGCAGGTAACTCAGGTATGGTCCCATCAGAATACCAGGGACCTCAAAGTATAAAATTCCTCTAATGTCAGAGGCCAGCAGGATCAGGAATAGAAAAGTGCATAAGTGGCCCATACGTTAAGGAAGTGTTCTCCCCATCCAATGCCTAGTAGGGTCACATCCATGACTCATAAGATCTCTAGTATTTCCAAGTCTACTAGCATGCAATTCTATTGGCAGTTACTCCTATCCGTTGCACGCCTCATACGTATCGGTGGCCAGCCGACTACGCGAGCACGTATCCTACATATGACTCACAACACATGGTAAAGCAAGTGTCAAGGCCATATGAGATATGCCAATATCTCATGAACAATGGGTGGTCACTAGACTAAGTCAATGCAAGAGAAATAAACAAAAGTAAGAAAACGACCGATAGATTCGCTTGCACCCAAGTGTGACTTGGACGCACAGTTTTAGAATAACAAAAATAAGAAATGCTGAAAAAAAAAACTAAAAATAAAATATATAAATCACAGAGTAAGGTGGCAACGTATCTTACCTGATTCCTTGCTGTGAATATGAAACGCCGCTCCCGCGTCTACGCCTCCGGAACCCGACGCTCCTAGATAATTAATTAACTAGATTAAGTCACTACTCACGAAACTTACGATATGACTTAATTAGTCAAAGTAATGTGTTATAATTTTATTCAATCTCTCATGGAACCATTTAGATCCATACAATCACACACAGGTTCCACGAGACATCAAAACACAGTTTTAGGGTTTCTAACTCTTAATTAGTCGGTTATGTCCCTACTTCATACTTAAAAATCATACACATATCATAAAAATAATATTTAAACTAATTTTCTATAGATTTATCTCTAAAATTCAAGAATTAATATTTTTAAAGATATTTATGACTAGTTGATTACTAAGTCAGCTAGTCTACCCGAAACTTGCCCAGAACAAAGTTAATGACTCAAAATTGCTAAAATAAACAAAAATAGATTTTAAACAGAAATAAAAAACCTTATTTCACAGAATCATAACAGAGGTACAAGGGTTGAGTTATACTACAAGTTTGGGACATTCTAGGTCAATCGGTTACCCGAAATTAGCTAGTTTTGACCTAAAATTTTCTCGACCAGATTTGAGTTGCTAAAATCGTGGAAAAATACTTAAAAATCCTAATTTATGTATATGATCACACATAAAATTCAGTTTCGAGAATAGGCATCAATAACTCATAGTTCCTTCACAATGGGGTTAATTTTGATCCCACCGAAACATGAATATTACGCATATATTTCATGAAACCTTTATGGATGATTAAAACAAAAGCCATCAAAATATAATTTCTACAGATTTACTAACATATTTTCTACATAATTGTAGTGAGGGTTTGAGATGGAAAGATTAGGATTTCTTACCAAAGGTCCTTGTTAGAGAGGTTGTGATGACTTCTCCTCGCCAAAGCTCCAACCTTTCTCGCTATCCTTGCTTGTAAATCCTCTTTTGGTGAGTATAGAAGGGTTGGCAATGGCTATAGATGGTTGGATGGAGAAAATGGAGTTTTTAGAATTTGTTTTGAGGGGTTGGGTGGATGTAGGGTGGAGGAGATAAGTTTTTGTGAAGGATGGAGAGATGTGCAATAGAGGAGATGATGTATGGAGGATATGGCAGGAAAGGTGCTGCCAAAAATATGGAGGGAGAGAGGGGTGGTCGGCTATGGAGATGGAAAGAAAGAAAGAATTAAGTTAGGGTTAGGGTTTGGGCAAAGTTGATGTATATATATGGGGTTTATTGGGTTACATGCATGAAAATGAGTGAGAAACCTATTCCTTTGAGGTGTTAGGCCATGGGGGGTTTGCTTGGCTGAATAATCTATGGTGGAGGTCCTCTTGGCATGATTTGGTTGTTTGGTGAGTTAGCTAATTGATTGGATTGAGGATTTAAAAAGGTCTTTCCTAATATATAACTAATTAATTATATCTATGAAATACAATCCAAATCTGAATTAAATATAAATATATGTTATTATTAATATTTATTAATGTCCAACATGCCTACATAGGGTTGGGTTTGGCTTGGAAGAGGTTTGGGAAGGTTTGGTACAACCGGCTCTCCTAAAAAGTCATAAAGGCTTTCTTAACTAATTAATTAAATAAAATATAACTTATGCCATAATTTGAATGGTTAACGTGCAAGAGATTACTGTATGACCATGGCATTCCTAACATGGCTAGCATGCTAGTTAAAGCACCCGACTACGCTAGGCATGCTATACTTTCTAGTCATCTTGCATATTCAAACTCAACCATGACTATAGTCCTTTTATATAATAGAAATAAGATAAAAATAAATTAGAATTAAATAAAATCAAAAAAATAAATTTAAATATTCCTTTAAGTTTTGAGGAGTTTTACATCCTATCCAACTTAAAAAAAATTTGTCCTTGAAATTAAACTAAGGTAGGGGGTCGAATGCAGTGCAATGCAAGGAACTATAAAAAACTAACATATGCAGGACATACCTTGCTTGTCAAACAATTGCGGGTAGCAATTTCGGATGTCGTCCTCGCGCTCCCAAGTAGACTCTCTCGGTGAGTGGTGCTTCCATGCCACGCGAACCAACGGTATAGATTGGTTCCGTAACACCTTCACTCGACGATCAAGGATGCCTACTGTTTGCTCTTGGTACGACAAGATTAGTCCTACGGTAATCTCGGAGTGGTCAAGCACATGTCTATTGTCTGCCACAAATCGCCTCAGCTGCGGCACATAAAATATTTCATGTAATCCCTCAAGCGACGGTGGCAATGCCAATCTATAGGCAACCTCTCCAACTCGTTCCAAGTCATCGAAAGGGCCGATGTATCTTGGACTCAACTTGCCACGTCCTTCGAATCGAATCGTGCCTCTAGTGGGGGATATCTTCAAGAATACATGGTCGCCTTCTTTAAACTCCAAGGGTCGACGATGATTATCTGCCTACTGCTTTTGTCGATCCTGCACTGCTCGTAGGTGGTCCTGTATCTTCTTAACCTTCTCCACAGTGCTTAAAACCAACTCGGGACCCAATATTTGTCGCTCTCCGATGTCGCTCCAACAGACAGGAGATCGATACTTCCTACCATACAATGCTTCAAATGTAGCCATCTAAATGCTCTCTTGATAGCTATTATTGTAAGAAAAGTCCATAAGGTGAAGGTGGTCTTCCCATGATCCGCCTGTAACGCCCCAGTCCCAAAATACATAGGACCAAGTACGTGAACATGCCAGCTGCACATATACGAAGAATACTCCAATATATAGAATCCTCGCATATGCACATAAGCTGTAAATAAATAATCACAGGCCAAAATAACATATCTAATCTCATCACAGCTCAACACAGAAGATAATGAAGTCCAAATAAATGAATAAGAGTATCAAAAGATAGCCGGGTGAACATACTCACTCCAAACAGCTATGAAAATAGTCTCACAAGATCGGAGTCCGACCTCCACAAAAATAGAAAGAAAAAGAGATGTAAAATAATGTCTACAACTGTCTCAGATAAGAAATAGACTAGGAATCATAAGGCACTGCCTCATCATCAATGTAAGATAGCTCCAATGCCGCTCCGTACTCCTGTGGAAAATCCTCTAAACCTGGAGAGATAACCAGGTCCTCAGGGGACATAGCAAGATACAAGAAAACACCATGCCATATAAACTGTGATAATATAATAAGAGAAGAAAGTATGCATGCAATCGGGTTCTTGACCATTCTACTGTGAACATGCAGTTGAGATACAATCTTTCGACGCATGAGCCCTGGCTGAAAATAGGATCGGCATAGTTCCCATATAGGGTACCAGGGGCCTACGTCCATAACGCTCGGGAAGCGTCAGAGGGCACCATGTGCAAGGGGCTACGTCCATAACGCTCTGGATAACGTCAGAGGGCACCTGGAGCCTGCGTCTCCGGCGGAGCGCACAGGTAATCATGGAAGTGTAAAGAAGCCCATACGTCAGGTATTGTTCTCCCCATCCAATGCCTAGTATCATCATCTCCATGACTGATATGAACCACTAATAACTGCCAAGTCTTCTAATCATGTAATACTATTGACAGTTACTCCTATCCGTCGCACGCTCCATACGTATCGGTGGCCAGCCGACTACGCGGAAACGTGTCCTACATGTGACTCACATCACGTGATACAACAAGTGTTAAGGCCGTATGAGATATACCAATACCTCAACATCAGTGGGTGGTCAATAAACTAGGTCAATGCAAGAGAATAAATAAAGCAAGGAAGACGACCGATAGAGTCGCTTGCACCCAAGTGTGACTTGGACGCACAGTTTAAATATCACGAAATAATACAGAAATAACAACTAAAAATAAGAATATAATAATCACAGAGTAGGGTGGCAAGGTATCTTGCCTGGTGGTACAAAGTGGCAAGTCCAAGAGTAGCAAGTGTCCGCACCAAAAACTCACAAATCACAGATGACTCCAAACTCTGGAACAAACATAAAAAATGGTCTCGGTGAAGAAGATATACCTAGGAAACGCCTGTCCAAAAGTCAAATTCTGAAACATGGGCAAAATCGTAATTTCGGGTCAAAACGATGTCCGCCGTTGGACCCGCTTTGCACCGAAACACGTGCGAAAGTCTACGGTCTCTAAAGTTGTCAAACTACATGTCTACGGTTTCAGTTTGAGGAGAGGAACTCAACGGTATGTCCAGTTTTGGATTCCGAAGAGCCGTGCCCAAAATCGCCCGTTTGAGTGGGTCGCGGGCCCGCCAAAAGTGGGTCCCGATTCGACCTTCTCAGAATCAAACCAAACTTGACATGCAGGACCAGAATTTCGATCCGGACCTGTTGGCACAAGTTTCGTCTCGATTCGACGACTGTACACAAAGTTATGGACAAGTTTGCAAAACGCCGATACGGGGGTATCTCGACGGATACACGTTGATTTCGTCGCACACACGCGACGAAACTGAGTTCCGTCAGTTCCCACACTTCCGCAACGTCCATACGCGTCTTTCGATGCATATAACGCGCGACCACATCGCCCGGTTTGTCGGGGCGACGTCGTATCGGACAAAAATTTCAGAAATTAATATTTTAGAAAACAGTTTTTCTCACAAGTTCAACATGGAATTAATACACACACATAAATCGAAATACTAATCTACCAGTTACGTTTCTATCGTGGTTATGTTGTCTTCAAATGTGTTCAATTAGTTTTTACGAAAGTGTAATGAACAGCGAGAAAAGTGGCCGACAAGTTGGCGTTTCAAAACAGTTTTTAGAAATCAGAAAAATGGGTTTTTCTCCAACTTCGTCTCGATTTTTCGAGCAATCCTTTGGGGTTCCCAGGATTCTATCAGAAGGGGATTGAAGAGGGTCATGTCTACTATGCACAGCATTCGATAGATCGAATTTTCGTTGAATACAAACGAAGAAAATCGGATTCGAAAGTGGGTACCTGAGTTCTGAACCAAACAGTGTATCCTCTGTTTTCTGTCGATTCCGAGCGATCCCGACGTCGTCGACGGCGAGTAGATGGCCGACTGCGAGCGCTGGGGTGTGCGGAGGATGGTTGGGCGGCCTTGGGGTTGAGGAGTTTTTGGATGAGAGAGGGGTTAGGGTTTTCGGTTTTTGCGTGGTTTATAAATATATGCTGCTGTCGACTATTCCTATTTGGAATAGGAACATAAGGGGGTGGGCTCGGGTTTGTGAAGGATAGCAGCTGCTGCTGCGTTAAATGGATGGTGGGGTCGGGTCCACCCCCTTTGGGGCTCGGTTTGTTGCAGCTACTGCTGCTGTGTTAAATTCAATTGTGGGGGGTCGGGCCCCCCACCCTTTTCTTCCGCAGCTACTGCTGCTTATGGGGGGGGGGAGGGGGGCTCGGCCACCAATGTTTTTTTGCTATTTTTTTACAAAACATATTATATAATACTTATATATATAAATAAATAAATAAATATATATATATATATATATATATATATATATATATATATATATATATATATATCATTTAAGCTACCAAAAAATGTCTAAAATTTACAATAAATTCCTAAAAATTCCTAGATTTTACTATATACCATATTTAATAAAAATATTAACATGCACACTTGTAATAAGGTATATATATACACACATGCTTAAATTTTACTAATAACTTAATATTAATTAATCCATAACAAATAAAATACGTAACAAATTAATTTAACTTTTTAAAAAATCAATAAAAATTTATGGGGGTTTACATCCTACCCAACTTAAAGAAAATTTCGTCCTCGAAATTAAACTAATGTCGGGGGATCAATGCAGTACATGGAATAATAGCAATTAAAAAAAAACTCAACTGCAAGACGTACCTTCGTCTACGAACAAATGCGGGTAGCGGTTTCGGATGTCGTCCTCGCGCTCCCAAGTAGACTCCCCTGGCGACTGGTGCTTCCATGCTACGCGAACCAATGGGATAGATTGGTTTCGCAACACCTTCACTCGGCGATCGAGGATACCTACTGGTTGCTCTTCGTACGACAAGCTCGGTCCCACTGTGATCTCGGAGTGATCAAGCACATGATTGCTGTCTGCCACGTACCTCCTCAGCTGAGATACGTGGAATACGTCATGTACTCCCTCTAGTGACGGTGGCAATGCCAATCTGTAGGCAACCTCTCCAACACGTTCCAAGACATCGAAAGGCCCGATGTACCTTAGACTCAACTTGCCACGTCCTCCGAACCGAATCGTGCCTCTAGTGGGAGATATCTTCAAGAACACATGGTCACCCTTTTTGAACTCCAAGGGTCGACGACGATTATCTGCCCACTGCTTCTGAAGATCCTGCGCTTCTCGCAGGTGGTCCTGAATCTTCTTCACTGTCTCCACTGTGCTCAAGACCAACTCGGGACCCAATAGCTGCCGCTCTCCTATTTCGCCCCAACAAATAGGAGACCGACACTTCCTACCATACAATGCTTCAAACGGAGCCATCTGAATGCTCGCTTGATAGCTATTGTTGTAGGAAAACTCCACAAGGTGAAGATGGTCCTCCCACGAACCGCTAAAATCAAGCATACACGCTCTCAACATATCCTCTAGCGTCTGAATGGTATGCTCCGACTGGCCGTCTGTCTGCGGATGATACGATGTGCTAAACTTCAATCGGGTGCCCAAACTCTCTTGCATGTTCCTCCAAAAGTGCGAGGTAAATCTCGAGTCACGGTCCGACACAATACTAACAGGCACACTGTGCAATCTCATAATCTGCTCCATATACATCTCCGCCAATACCTCAGTCGACTGGCCCACTCTAAAAGGCAAGAAATGTGCTGACTTCGTAAGTCTATCAACAATCACCCACACTGGGTCATGTCCTCTAGGACTCCAAGGAAAACCCGTGACGAAATCCATAGTAATGTGCTCCCACTTCCACTCGGGAATGGGTAGCGGCTGCAATAATCTGGCCGTCCTCTGGTGCTCCGCCTTCACTTGTTGGCATACCAAGCACTTGGCAACGAAACGAGCTATCTCTCGCTTCATTCCATGCCACCAATAATACTATCGTAAATTGCGATACATCTTGGTCCCTCCGGGATGAATAGAGTAAGTCGAACTGTGAGCCTCTGCCATCAGCTCCTGTCGTAGATCTCCATTGGGAACATAAATGCGATCACCACATCGCAATGTCCTATCAGTGTGGATCCTCAATCCTGTCTGCTCTCCTGCTTCAGTCCTCTCCTTCAGCCGTCGAAATCTAGCATCATTAGGCAATGCTGCCTTGATGCGCTCTACCAAAGATGATTGGACTTGAAGGTTGGCTAATATGCCATCTGCTCCCGGCAATACTACCTCAATACCAAGCTGCTCCAAGTCTCTAATCAATTCCTTCTGTGTAGTCAAAAAGTGTGCCA
Source organism: Iris pallida (assembly GCA_029216955.1). NCBI lineage: Eukaryota > Viridiplantae > Streptophyta > Magnoliopsida > Asparagales > Iridaceae > Iris > Iris pallida. The sequence goes on from JANAVB010014548.1 coordinate 79,849, forward strand.
TGGGCTTGCGGCTTAATGCGTCTGCCACGACATTAGCCTTGCCCGGATGATAATGTAGCTCAATCTCATAATCCTTCATCAACTCCAACCAACGTCGCTGTCGCCTATTCAACTCCTTTTGTGTGAACACGTACTTGAGGCTCTTATGATCAGTGTAGATATCAACCTTCTCGCCATACAAGTAGTGTCTCCAAAGCTTCAAAGCAAAGATAACCGCTGTGAGCTCTAGATCGTGGGTTGGATAATTCTTCTCATGCACTCTCAACTGTCGTGACGCATATGCCACTACACGACCATGCTGCATTAATACACATTCTAATCCCTTCCCGGATGCGTCGCTGTAGATCACAAATCCTCCTGGGCCCGATGGTAGTGTCAAGATCGGTGCTATGGTCAACCGCTTCTTCAACTCGTCAAAAGCGGCTTGACACTCTTCTGTCCATATAAACTCCTGATCCTTGCAAGTCAATCGAGTCATAGGCCCCGCTATTCGAGAGAAATCTTCTACGAACCGTCGGTAGTATCCCGCAAGTCCGAGGAAACTTCTCACTTCAGAAGCTGTTGTGGGAGCGGGCCATGATTTGACTGCTGTGATCTTCTCTGGATCCACCGATATACCATCGCCCGTAACAATATGACCAAGGAATGATACCTCCTTGAGAAAGAAATCATACTTGCTAAGCTTCGCGAAAAGTTGCTCATTCCTCAATGTTCCCAAAATGATCCGTAGATGCTGCTCGTGCTCCTCTTGACTTTTGGAGTAAATCAAGATATCGTCTATAAAGACTACTACAAATTTGTCCAAATATTGGTGAAAGATCTTGTTCATTAAATTCATGAAGACTGCAGGAGCATTGGTCAACCCGAAAGGCATGACCAAGAACTCGTAGTGTCCATACCTCGAACGAAAAGCCGTCTTTGCAATATCTTCCTTCCGAACCTCCAATTGGTGATAGCCCGATCGTAAGTCAATCTTGGAGAATACTTTTGCTCCACTTAGTTGATCGAATAGATCGTCTATACGCGGCAAGGGATACTTGTTCTTCACCGTCACTGCATTCAACGCTCTGTAGTCAATGCACATGCGCACTGTCCCGTCTTTCTTAGGCACAAAAAGAACGGGTGCTCCCCATGGTGACGCACTAGCACGAATAAATCCCTTCTCTAATAATTCATCAATCTGCGTCTTCATCTCTACCAACTCCTTGGGCGCTAACCGATAAACTCGAGATGAAATAGGCTCGGCTCCGGGAATAAGCTCAATTGAAAACTCAATATCTCGGTCAGGTGGTAGCCCTGGCAAATACTCGGGAAATACATCCTCGAACTCGGTGATAATAGGGTGCTGAGGGGTGTCGTACATCATCATATGAGTCCCCGCTGTGGGTGCCTCACAACTATCTCCGTCTTCTTTGGTGAATTCAAACTCTGCCGCATTCGGTGGTCTAAAGATAATACTGCCCCTATGGCAGTCTATGAGAGCGAAATGCTGGCTCAACCAGTCCATTCCGAGAACCACATCAAATGTCGATATAGGGAATACAAGAAGTCGTGCCATCATCTTTCTGTCATTTATCACTATAGGACAAAGTCTACAAATACCACTAACAGGTACAACTCCTCCTCCAGTGAGGATTTTAATATTCTTAGCTAAGGGTGTGATGGGAATGCTGTGTCTCGTGGCAAAACTAGTGGCTATGAATGAATGGGTGGCGCTAGTATCAAATAATGTAATAGCAGGAAATGATGCAACTAGAACCATACCTGCTATAACTTCTGCCTCTGTCTCTATATCCTCAACAGTAAGTGAGAATGCCTGCCCATAGTTCTGTCCCGGGCCCTGAGCTCTGGCCTTGTTGTACTGTGTGCCTTGGGGAGGCAATGGTGGACGAGGTGCTCCTGCTATAGGCCGCGGTGCTGGGAGAGGTGGAGCTGTGGGCCTCGTATTTTGTCGAGCTTGTACTATTGCATGTTGCTCCGGATAATCTTTGAGCATGTGCTGATTAGATCCACATCTCAAGCATAATCCAAGGCGAGTCCTGCAGTCATTCTGGATATGTGCTTGTTTACCGCAGTAATGGCAAACAGGCTTCTGATAAGGTGTGGGCCTCTGCTGGAACTGTCCTGTGGTCCTCCTGATAGGTCCACTCTGAGTAGCTCGGGCTGGTGTAACTGCTAGTGTATAGCGCCTCGATGTCTGCTGCTGTTCCTTGCGAAGAATCTCCTGAGCACGAGCTTCTTCTAAGACAGCTGAATGGGAGACACGAGACTGAGTAGTCGTATAAGACTTGAGCTCTGGTGCAAGCCCCTAGTAAAATCTCCTCGCCTTCTCTAACTCTGTAGGAATCAATCCCGCACCAAATCGACTCAGGCGATTGAACTCCGAGTCATACTCATCAACTGTCATATTCCCTTGCTTCAGATGGAGGAACTGGTCGTAGAGACCATCTCGAACATGAATAGAGAAGAATCTCTTATAAAATGCATTATAAAACTGCTTCCAAGTGATCCCAGTGCCTAATCGTCTCTCTTCCGTCTTCCACCAGTGGTGAGCATTGTCTTCTAACAGTAAGTCCACTGCTGTCATCCAATTTCGAGTTGGCAACTGGGATGCCTTCAGTAGCTTCTCGGTACTAATAAGCCATTGTGACACCTCTAATAGCTTCTCCGTCCCTCTAAAGGCCTTGGGGTTCATATCTGTAAAATCTTTGATAGAGCCTTTATAGGGTTGCAGAGCCGGTGCTGGTACTGGTGCTGGAGGTGGTGGTGGGGGTCTAGCCATAGCTGCCATCATCGTCTGTCTCATCAGCTCAGTCTGCTGCCACAGAGCCTGCATCATGGCATATATAAACTGAGTAGTAGGGCTCCCATTAGTCGGTAGAGGAGGCATCTGAGGTCCCGACTGTGGAGGAAACTGCTGAGGGAATGGTAATGGTGGAGGCAGTGGTACATTCCCTCCCGGTGGCATGGTAGTAGTCTGTCCAGCCTGGCTGCCTGGGGGTGCTGCGACCTCTGGGTACTCCGTCGTAGTAGGCTGTGACAGTCCTGGCTGGTTCGGTGTCGCTGGAGTCATGGGAGGATTCTGTCCCTCCGGAGTAATCTCCTCACCAGATGTGAGGGCCAAGGCAGAAGTGCGTCCGCTTCGTAGATTCATACTGTAGGCACGAGGAAGATAAGTTGATATTAGGAAGATTAGATATGAAGTAAATCGAATAATCAAGGAAGTTTCAAAAAAGATTGGAAGTCAAGGGATAGTAGTAGTTCTGGATGAGACATTCCTATTCCTATATGCAGGCTTGTTGGGCACAGTCATGTAACCCAACAATATTAAATCTGACCTGCATGGGCCACCACAAAAACATGTAACGCCCCAGTCCCAAAATACATAGGACCAAGTACGTGAACATGCCAGCTGCACATATACGAAGAATACTCCAATATATAGAATCCTCGCATATGCACATAAGCTATAAATAAATAATCACAGGCCAAAATAACATATCTAATCTTATCACAGCTCAACACAGAAGATAATAAAGTCCAAATAAATGAATAAGAGTATCAAAAGATAGCCGGGTGAACATACTCACTCCAAACAGCTATGAAAATAGTCTCACAAGATCGGAGTCCGACCTCCGCAAAAATAGAAAGAAAAAGAGATGTAAAATAATGTCTACAACTGTCTCAGATAAGAAAGACTAGGAATCATAAGGCACTGCCTTATCATCAATGTAAGATAGCTCCAATGCCGCTCCGTACTCCTGTAGAAAATTCTCTAAACCTGGAGAGATAACCAGGTCCTCAGGGGACATAGCAAGATACAAGAAAACACCATGCCATATAAACTGTGATAATATAATAAAAGAAGAAAGTATGCATGCAATCGGGTTCCTGACCATTCTACTGTGAACATGCAGTTGAGATACAATCCTTCGATGCATGAGCCCTGGCTGAAAATAGAATCGGCATAGTTCCCATATAGGGTACCAGGGGCCTACGTCCATAACGCTCGGGAAGCGTCAGAGGGCACCATGTGCAAGGGGCTACGTCCATAACGCTCTGGATAACGTCAGAGGGCACCTGGAGCCTGCGTCTCCGGCGGAGCGCACAGGTAATCATGGAAGTGTAAAGAAGCCCATACGTCAGGTATTGTTCTCCCCACCCAATGCCTAGTATCATCATCTCCATGACTGATATGAACCTCTAATAACTGCCAAGTCTTCTAATCATGCAATACTATTGACAGTTACTCCTATCCGTCGCACGCTCCATACGTATCGGTGGCCAGCCGACTACGCAAAAACGTGTCCTACATGTGACTCACATCACGTGATATAACAAGTGTCAAGGCCGTATGAGATATACCAATACCTCAACATCAGTGGGTGGTCAATAAACTAGGTCAATGCAAGAGAATAAATAAAGCAAGGAAGACGACCGATAGAGTCGCTTGCACCCAAGTGTGACTTGGACGAACAGTTTAAATATCACGAAACAATGCAAAAATAACAACTAAAAATAAGAATATAATAATCACAGAGTAGGGTGGCAAGGTATCTTGCCTGGTGGTACAAAGTGGCAAGTCCAAGAGTAGCAAGTGTTCGCACCAAAAACTCACAAATCACAGATGACTCCAAACTCTGGAACAAACATCAAAAATGGTCTCGGTGAAGAAGATATACCTACGAAACGCTTGTCCAAAAGTCAAATTCTGGAACAGGGGCAAAATCGTAATTTTGGGTCAAAATGATGTCCGCCGTTGGACCCGCTTTGCACCGAAATGCATGTCGAAGTCTACGGTCTCTAAAGTCGTCAAACTACATGTCTACGGTTTCAGTTTGAGGAGAGGAACTCAACGGTATGTCCAGTTTTGGATTCCGAGGAGCCGTGCCCAAAATCGCCCATTTGAGTGGGTCGCGGGCCCGCCAAAAGTGGGTCCCGATTCGACCTTCTCAGAATCAAACCAAACTTGGCATGCAAGACCAGAATTTCGATCCGGACCTGTTGGCACAAGTTTCGTCTCGATTCGACCACTGTACACAATGTTATGGACAAGTTTGCAAAACGCCGATACGGGGGTATCTCGACGGATACACGTTGATTTCGTCGCACACACGCGACGAAACTGAGTTCCGTCAGTTCCCACACTTCCGCAACGTCCATACGCGTCTTTTGATGTGTATAACGCACGACCACGTCGTCCGGTTTGTCAGGGCGACGTCGTATCGGACAAAAATTTCAGAAATTAATATTTTAGAAAACAGTTTTTCTCACAAGTTCAACATGGAATTAATACACACACATAAATCGAAATACTAATCTACCAGTTACGTTTCCATCATGGTTATGTTGTCTTCAAATGTGTTCAATTAGTTTTTACGAAAGTGTAATGAACAGCGAGAAAAGTGCCCGACAAGTTGGCGTTTCAAAACAGTTTTTAGAAATCAGAAAAATGGGTTTTTCTCCAACTTTGTCTCGATTTTTCGAGCAATCCTTTGGGGTTCCCGGGATTCTATCAGAAGGGGATTGAAGAGGGTCATGTCTACTACGCACAGCATTCGATAGATCGAATTTTTGTTGAATACAAACGAAGAAAATCGGATTCGAAAGTGGGTACCTGAGTTCTGAACCAAACAGTGTATCCTCTATTTTTCGTCGATCCCGACGTCGTCGACGGCGAGTAGATGGCCGACTACGAGCGCTGGGGTGTGCGGAGGATGGTTGGGCGGCCTTGGGGTTGAGAAGTTTTTGGATGAGAGAGGGGTTAGGGTTTTCGGTTTTTGCGTGGTTTATAAATATATGCTGCTGTCGACTATTCCTATTTGGAATAGGAACATAAGGGGGTGGGCTCGGGTTTGTGAAGGATAGCAGCTGCTGCTGCGTTAAATGGATGGTGGGGTCGGGTCCACCCCTTTTGGGGCTCGGTTTGTTGCAGCTACTGCTGCTGCGTTAAATTCAATTGTGGGGGGTCGGGCCCCCCACCCTTTTCTTCCGCAACTACTGCTGCTAATTGGGGGGGGGGGGGGGCTCGGCCACCAATGTTTTTTTTTCTATTTTTTACAAAACCTATTATATAATACTTATATATATATAAATATATATATATATATATATATATATATATATATATATATATATATATATCATTTAAGCTACCAAAAAATGTCTAAAATTTACAATAAATTTCTAAAAATTCCTAGATTTTACTATATACCATATTTAATAAAAATATTAACATGCACACTTGTAATAAGGTATATATATACACACATGCTTAAATTTTACTAATAACTTAATATTAATTAATCCATAACAAATAAAATACGTAACAAATTAATTTAACTTTTTAAAAAATCAATAAAAATTTATGGGGGTTTATACCGCCAAAGTCAAGCATACACGCACTCAGCATATCCTCTATCGTCTAAATCGTACGCTCTGACTGGCAGTCTATCTGCGGATGGTACGACGTGCTGAACTTCAAGTACGTACCCAAACTTTCTTGCATACTCCTCCAAAAGTGCAAAGTAAACCTCGAGTCATGATCCGATACGATACTATCTGGCATATCGTACAGCTTCACTATTTGCTTCATGTACATATCTGCCAAGACTTCTGTGGACTGTCCTACTCTAAAAGGTAATAAGTGGACTGATTTGGTAAGTCTATCAACAATCACCCATACCGCATCTCGTCCACAAGGACTTCGAGAAAATCCTGTGACGAATTCCATCGTAATGTGCTCCCACTTTCGCTAAGGAATGGTTAGCGGCTGCAATAATCCGGTCGTCCTCTGGTGCTTGGCCTTCACTTGTTGGCATACCAAACACTTGGCCACAAAACGAACTATCTCTCACTTCATTACGTGCCTCCAATTTCGGTACATCTTAGTTCCTCCGGGATGCATAGAGTAGGTCGAACTGTGTGCTTCTGTCATTAACTCCTACCGTAGCTCTCCATTAGGAACATAAATACGGTCGCCAAATCGTAATGTCCTATCAGATGGAAGAACATTCTACGAAGGGCATCCTATTTAAAGAGGTGGAGTACACTAAGTTCAAGGTTCTACGCAACTTACGAAAATTGGTTAATCGGGGAAGCAAAGTAATGGGACTTCTAAGTGGCAACCTCCTAGTGGTGTACGAGGATATGAGGTACTTCTGGTTGTAGTCATGGACTTTATGGGAAGCCCTGGTATTACTCATTTAACATTTGCTCACATATTGTCCGTGTTTCATCCAGACAGTAGAGGAGGTCTGAGTCAAGTACGACCGGAAACAGGTTAGTACAACGAGATTCTATTCAATGTATAACATGGGATACCAAGAGATATAGTTACGAAATTTATTGAAGGAGAATTAGGGAGCCAAGAGGTGGGGCCTACATAATAGGGGTAAGGGCCTATTACATCAAGTTTGGTTTTATAGTCCAAACATGGCGATAGGTATGGATGGATTTAACTAGGTCTTAATGGATTCCCAAATGGGTCATCGATCTTTTATTGAATGAATCTTGGTTTGAATCTATATTGGCTGGACAAGATCCATAAAAACCTATCTAGACCATTCCTATTAAGTTTATAGAAATCGTAGATTAGGTTCCAACACAAATGGTTGGGCTAATTTCCGGTTGGATTGGTTAACTAGGTTCCTTAAGTCCAAAACTATGCCTTTTGTGACCTTTGTGTACAAGTAGCACATGAGGACTCAATTGAGTGGCACACTAGTGACATGTGCGTAGTGGGCTTCGAGTACTGTATATTGGATCGAAAGAATTTAGTCGAGGTTCGGTCTCTAATTGAAGTCAGAGTGTACATCGGTATTACGGTAAGGATGATAGTTAGCCCTTATTACCTGAAGGTCGTATCATGAAAATAGAGTACAAAGAAACATGTTTGAGTGGGACATGATACGTCTACTTGAAGGTGGACTCGTCTAGGTCTTGTATATGAATTTTGTTGGAAGGTAACAGCTAGTATTATACTCCGAATATCAAAGTCACGGTAAGGGACATCAAAAGATCTAAAACGAAAGTGGGAGTTCACGAGTCACTAACTTATCATCCTTGCGAGAACTGTCACCCCTATTTTTTGTTCTACGTATTTACAGTATACGTATATGGAATCCTGACATGTATTTTTATTTTTCTGCCTGGCTAGCTAATTTCAGTTTAATCATGATTAGGTTCATCATAGCATGTAATGGTTTAACTTGGTTTATTTTGGGTTGGCTTGGTTTATTTTTTTGGTTCATCATGATAAACCCACCACCATCCCTCTTTATAATCCACCTAACTTTTCTCTCTCCTCCACTTTCTCATTTACTCCTTTCTCCATTAAACCTACCACCAACCAAGAACAACCCTTAAGGCAAGTGCAACTTGCTTCCACAAGAGAGCCCCTTTTTATTGTTCCATTAGCTTCTCCTCATGTTTCTAAGACACATTAGAACTTGTCATTTTACATTTTGAGGCTTTAATTTTTGTAGATCTAAAAATAGTTATTTTTGGATTTTGGTGGTTTTGATCTATCAAACTTCTTTGTTTTCAAGTTTTGATGGTTCCATGTTGTAGAGAATTTTATTCTACCCAATTTTGACCTTTAAAAAGTTGGATTTGGACTTGTTTTGACCAAGTTATGGACTTTTGAAGCTTTGGGTTCAAACTATGGAGTTCTTGCTGATTTGGAGAAGACAGTGAGCAGTGTGCGTAAGTTTTTTAGCTTGCGCCACTGAGTTGCACGCGCTCTTTAGCGCAGCGCAGTCTGGCTCATACGCTGCCTTTTGGTGACGTGAGCGCAGTCTGACTCATACGCTGCCTTTTGGTGACGTGGGCGCAGTTTGACTCATACGCTGCCTTTTGGTGACGTGAGCACAGTCTGGGTCATACGCTACCTTTTGGTGACATGAGCGCAGTCTGACTCATACGCTGCCTTTTGGTGACGTGAGCGCAGTCTGACTCATACGATGCCTTTTGGTGACGTGAGCGCAGTCTGACTCATACGCTGCCTTTTGGTAACGTGAGCGCAGCCTGACCTGAGCGCAGCCTGACTTGAGCACAGCCTGACCTGAGCGCAGCATGACTTGAGCGCAGCCTGACCTGAGCGCAGCCTGACGTGAGCGCAGCCTGACCTGAGCGCAGCCTGACCTGAGCGCAGCCTGACCTGAGTGCAGCCTGACCTGAGCGCAGCCTGACTTGAGCGCAGCCTGACCTGAGCGCAGCCTGACTTGAGCGCAGCCTGACCTGAGCGCAGCCGGACTTGAGCGGAGCCTGAGTTGAGCGCAGCTTGACCTGAGCGCAACCTGACTTGAGCGCAGTCTGATTTTTGTACCCATTTTATATCCTTACGCCTTTTGATGTAAACTCGACATGAACCCGATATGATCATGACATTATTTATGAATGTTAATCGGAACAAGGCTTAGTGATGGAATTGCATGATTAGTGACCCGCCGTGGTGCACTCTTGACCAGTAATTTGACATGATAATTCTTGATGGTGGTCCGTTGGGACGCACCCTTGCCTTGATAAGTAATCTTGATAAGTAACATAACATGATGGTGACCCGCCGTGGTGCACCCTTGACAAGTAATCTTGACATGATAATCTTGATACGCTGTTGCGACGGCTAACCTGACATGCCAAGTGAATTCTTGACACCGTGGGTGATTGTATTGAATATGCTTTTATAAGCAACCAGTCTTGTCTCGCATCATGCCTAGGACATGTATCCCTGGTTACCACGGTCAGGAATTCATACTGAATCTGACTAGGTTAATGACTAGATTGATCAAGTAGAGCATATAGAAAGGTATTCCGGCTACAAGCAATCCCGTTATCTGGGCGCCTTCCTTGATGGACTTGTAGCCTACCGACGAGTAGGGCACATTTCCAGCTTACTGCTATGTGGGGCACTACATGAAACGATTACTATACACACTGTCATGTGTTGCATCCAAGTCACCTAACAAGGCATGATAACTCTAAGCTTGAACCTTGCGTCTGGATAACCTGGATAGTCTGCAGGGCTTGTGGCCGTAGGCGTACCTTATTGCATCTTGCTAGTAACTAAGCTTGTGATAACCCTAGTTAGTCAAGTATCAAGCCGTACTCTTTGCTTGGCCGTGAATGATGGATGGAGTCCTATCTTGTTTAGTCTTGCCTAGATCCAGTGCATGGATATCTCCGGACATACTTGTTTATGCCTTACTTTATCGATAATTGGTTCGAGGCTAAGTTCTGTTCAGGTGAAGGGTACAACCCCGGTCCTTGTTTGGTTTACGGGTTGTAACTTGGGTACCGAAATAGTTCTCTAGTTATCTTATCGTTTATCATCATGTTTTCTTTAACTCATGTCTTATGTTATTTTACCTATGATTTATGTGCTGACATGCTGGTTTTAGTTCTTAAGTGAAGCCCCCTTTGTGTCACTTGCTCTTTCTGGGGTCTGACCCAGCTGGTTTTGTATGGCCAGATTTTGGAGCAGCTACCGAGGATCTCCCAACCTTCCTACCAAATAGTGAACACTAGAAGGAATTTTGGCAACGAGTGGGTTTTATTTTGCTCTCCCACTCCCTTGTAAAAATATTCTTTTGAGGCGTTTAGCCGCCGAGCAAGTGTTAGCTCGTTTGCAACTTTACTTACTGTCTGCCTACGGGCTGTAACATGATTGACAAATCCTAGGGTTGATCATGTATGACTTGAACTCTTGCTAGTCTTCGTATTTTGTATGACTAGCTTCTTGATCATCTGAATATGTAATGTATGGGACGCCTTACTTTGTATGTCTGATGATCTACCATCTTGTTATATCTACTCGCTTGCTGGAGATTGAGACACTAGGCTTGTTATTGACCTAAAGAGACTGATGGCTTGTAGTAAACCCTCATGCATCTAGACAGCCGTGACTGTATTGCGATGTGAGATTCACTTTAATGTACGTAGCTGGCTGTGTCTGTCCCCTGTTCTCCAGTATTCTGGTTCTGGGGTATGACACGGTTTAAGTGGTGGCCCATGCAGGTCATGTAGATCAAGATGTGTGAGGGTTTTACCGAATAGATGTCTCAATCAGCACTCGACCTTGATCTCTACTCGTGCCTTCTGATCTTTCAGAATCCTTGACCTGATCACATGTTTATATCCTCGATCTATCATCGTCCTTTCTTATTGTTCCCTATGTCGTTTCCTTCAGCGGCATTGTTCCTGGTCCTACCGATCAGCAAGGCGGAGCACCTCCAGTGGACCAAAAGCAACCTGGAGACCAAGTCCAGCACTCTGGAGTGGCCTCCCGAGTCATGCATTCCGGGGATCTCGAGCCCCCAGTTCAGCCAGTCCAGCCTGCAGAGACTGACGATGGCACCTTGGTGGGTCTCATCAGGACATTGCTTATATCTCAAGATCGTCGGGGCGATGCCCTGCACCAGGCAGTAAAGGATGCCATGGGCCGTATTGGTTATCAAGGGAACAGTGCGGCTAGCAGTTTCAAGCGCCTCAACCCTCCCTTCTTTGATGGGAGTGAAGACGCTATTGCAGCTGATGCGTGGCTCCAGGACATTGAGATTATCTTAGATGCAGCCAAGACTCTAGAAGGAGAGAAGGTAGCTGTGGTACGTCTACAGTTATTGGACCTAGCCCGTACCTGGTGGGCGATGATAGCGGTTGGATTGGCAACGCCTGTCCCGTGGGCGGTATTCAGTGACAAGTTTCAGATCAAGTACTTCGATGTTGTGGCTCGGCATGACCTACAGACGAAGTTCACCAATCTCAGGCAGATGAACAGGACGGTCGATGGATATGCGGCCGAGTTTTCAAGACTGAGTCGGTTTGCTCCCACTTTGGTGGCAACCGAGTTTGATCGAGCGCAGCGGTTACAGCAGGGACTCCACCTAGAGATCATTCTAGCAGTGGAGCAGTTTGAGCATCAGACCTTTGATGCTATTTTGTGGGCAGCTAAGAGGCATGAGTATACCTCGCAGAGAATTCTAGACAGAACTGGAGGACGGAAGCGGTCCCATGGTCAGATGATCCAGTCTTCAGCCCCAGCCCCCGCAGCTAGTGCCTTGACCATTGAAGCTCCGAGGAGGGCAGCATCAGTTACGTCGGTTCAGCATTCGACTCCGACGTATCCTCAGCAGCAGAAGTGGAGGCAGTCTTCCACAATGGGCTGCACTCATTGTGGGAAGCCAGGGCATGTAGTGTCAAAATGTCGCCGAGCACAAGGATTGTGTTTGGCTTGTGGGGCACCGGATCACATGATAGGGTCCTGTCCACAGAGAGCCGGTTCATCTTCATCGACCCAGACTAGTCCCTCAGTGAGGGGACCAGCACCAGTGCAGCAGCAGCAGTATCAGCCTCCGAGGCCATTGCCGCCTCAGGCTCAGGCATTCCAGCAGCATCGACCGTAACAGTATGCCCAGGTCCAAGCTCAGGTTCAGAACCGCCAGAGAGGTTTCCAGCAGAGGGGACCAGCACCCAGAGGGCACGGTCAAGCGATGGCTTTGACCGTAGAGGAGGAGTTGGCATCAGGTGAGGTGGTGGCAGGTACCATTCTCGTTAACTCTTTTCCTGTATCAGTATTATTTGATTCAGGTGCATCGCATTCATTTATGTCTGCACGATTCGCGACACGGATAGGACTGGAGCCCGAGTCATTATCAGTAAGGCTCAATATACTTACTGGTAACGGACTTGTGGGTGTAGATAGGGTATTTTCCTCGTGTCGAATCGTAGTTAGCGGTAGAGAGTTTCCCGCTAGGTTGATAGAGTTCCCGATGGCCGATTACGATGTAGTCCTAGGAATGGATTGGTTGAGGGACCAGTATGCTAGAATAGATTGCCATGTCGGCAAGATTATTTTTAGTATTTCCAGTGTGCCAGAGTTTTCTTTTTCTCGAGGCGGAGTAGAACCTTCTTCCCCAGCATTGCGGATGACCGTAGCAGCAGCAGTTCAATTTCCCAGAGTTGTAGAAGAGTTTCCTGACGTATTTCCCGAAGAGCTTCCAGGCATACCCCCAGAGAGAGAGAGAGTTCACTATCGACTTGATTTCAGGGACGGCACCAGTGTCAGAGAGAGTCTATAGGATGGCACCATCAGAGTTGGAGGTCCTGTACAAGATGATTGAAGAACTTAGAACCAAGGGATTCATTCGTGCTAGCGGATCACCTTGGGGAGCTCCGATGCTTCTTATGAAGAAGAAGGATGCTCAGGGGAGCGACAGTATTCTCGAAGATTGACTTGCGGTCAGGGTACCATCAGATCAGAGTCAGAGAGCAGGACATCCCGAAGACAGCATTCAGATCTAGATATGGATATTGGGAGTTCCTTGTTATGCCATTTGGAGCGACCAATGCGTCGGCCGTATTCATGGACCTCATGAATCGTATCTTCATGCCTTATTTGGACCAGTTTGTGATAGTGTTCATAGACGACATCTTAGTCTATAGCAAGAACGAGGCAGAGCATGAGCAGCATCTTCGTGTAGTTCTTCAGATTCTCAGGAAGCACCAGTTGTACGCGAAGTTCAGTAAGTGCGAGTTTTGGTTGGATCGTATCTCGTACTTGGATCATATCATCACCAGAGGTGGAGTGGAAGTTGATCCCCAGAAGATAGTGGCTATAGAGACATGGCAAGTACCTAGCACCGTTGCGGAAGTTCGGAGATTCCTCAGATTGGCCGGCTATTACCGACATTTTGTGTTAGACTTTGCTCGAATTTCAGCACCACTGACGCAGTTGACCCGTAAGGATGTGCAGTTTGCTTGGACAGAAGAGTGTCAGAGTTCATTTGAGAAGTTGAAGCAGAGATTGATGACGGCTCCCATTCTCACGCTTCCCGACGGGACGGGAGGATTTTCAGTTTATTGCGACGCATCCGGCAAGGGATTAGGAAGTGTCTTGATACAGCATGGTAAGGTAGTCGCTTATGCGTCATGTCAACTTCCTGACCATAAGAGGAATTACCCAACCCATGACCTGGAGTTAGCAGCCGTAGTTTTTGCATTGAAACTTTGGAGGCATTATTTGTATGGAGATCGGGTAGAGATTTTCACCGACCACAAGAGTCTGAAGTATGTGTTTACCCAGAAGGATCTTAATATGCGTCAGAGAAGATGGCTAGAGCTACTTGTGGATTATGACATCAACTTGCAGTATCATCCTGGAAAGGCCAACGTAGTAGCAGATGCATTGAGCAGGAGAGCCAGAGTTTATTTTCTAACGACGCAGCCAGAGTTGTTAGCAGATCATCAAAAGATGGGTATTGAAGTTGTTCTTCCTTCTAGTGTGGCATTGATGGCCAGTATGCAAGTTCAGTCCAGTATAGTTGAGAGGATCAAGTTAGCTCAGTCCACGGACTCTAAGCTTCAGCAGCTTAGGACAGAATGTGTGGCAGGACAGAGACCAGAATTATACATTCATGAAGATGGTATACTCTGGCATGGGAGGCATCTTTGTGTACCCAGTGGAGATATCAGATAGGAGATCATGGCAGAGGCTCACAGTTCTCAGTATTCAATTCATCCCGGCGGTACGAAGATGTATCGTGATATTCGACAACATTTTTGGTGGAATGGCATGAAGAGGGAGATAGCCCGGTTTGTCTCTCGTTGTTTAGTTTGTCAACAAGTTAAGGCCGAACATCAGAGACCAGCTGGATTTCTTCAACCTTTACCGATCCCGGAATGGAAATGGGAGTACATTACCATAGATTTTGTAACTGGATTACCTAGATCCCCACCTGGAAGAGATGCCATCTGGGTTATAGTTGATCGTCTCACGAAGGTAGCTCATTTTCTTTCTTTCAGAATCGATCAGTCGACGGATCAACTTACAGAGATGTACCTCAGGCAGATAGTCAGATTGTATGGAGTGCCAGTTAGTATTGTGTCCGACAGAGATTCAAGATTCACCTCGTACTTTTGGCGGAGTCTTCAAGAGAGTTTGGGGACTCGTCTCAAATTCAGTTCAGCCTACCATCCGCAGACAGATGGTCAGTCAGAACGTATGATCCAGACTCTTGAAGACATGCTGCGGTCATATACACTCGACTTCGGTGGTTCGTGGGAAGATCACCAGCATCTCGTAGAGTTCTCGTATAACAACAGTTTCCAGGCTAGTATCCAGATGGCACCTTTCGAGGCCTTGTATGGCAGAAAGTGCAGATCTCCTTTAGCTTGGGACGATATCGGTTAGAGGCAAATACTTGGACCAGAGATGGTGACGCAGACTATTGAGGTGGTCAGACAAGTCAGAGATCATCTTCGAGTTGGCCAAGATCGCCAGCGTCATTGGGCCGATTCTCATCGGCGGCCCCTTGAATTTTCTGTCGGCGACCACGTATTCCTTAGGATCTCGCCTACCCGTGGCGTCATTCGATTCGGCGTGCGAAGAAAGCTCAATCCTAGGTATATAGGGCCGTTTGATATCCTTGAGCGAGTAGGTGATGTGTCCTATCGTCTCGCTCTTCTACCGTCGTTACGTGAGGTGCATGATGTCTTCCATGTATCCCAATTACAACGGTATATCCCAGATCCGAGTCACGTTCTTGATCATTCGGAATAGGTTGTTGGTACCAACCTTTCGTATGAGGAGAGACCCGCATCCATATTGGACCGGAGGGAGAAGATACTCAAGAACAAGACTATCAAGTTAGTCCGTGTTGCTTGGGGTCATCACTCTTTGGGTGAGTCAACGTTGGAGTGTGAAGATGATATCCGATCGCGATATCCCGATCTGTTTGACTCGTAAGGTATAATGTCTTTCTTATGCCTTATGCTTAAGTTCCTTGCTTGCATGAATGATTGCTTGATTGACTGCTAGTCCTATATTATCTGTAATTGATATAGCTTGCTCGACATCTCTAGCCTCTTGATTAAATTCCGAGGACAGAATTCTTTTAAGGTGGGTAGAGTTGTCACCCATGTTTTTCGTTCTACGTATTTCCAGTATACGTATACGGAATCCTGACATATATTTTTATTTTCCTGCCTGGCTAGCTAATTTCAGTTTAATCATGATTAGGTTCATCATAGCATGTAATGGTTTAACTTGGTTTATTTTGGGTTGGCTTGGTTTATTTTTTGGTTCATCATGATAAACCCACCACCATCCCTCTTTATAACCCACCTAACTTTTTTCTCTCCTCCACTTTCTCATTTACTCCTTCTTTCTCCATTAAACCCACCACCAACCAAGAACACCCCTTAGGCAAGTACAACTTGCTTCCACAAGAGAGCCCCTTTTTATTGTTCCATTAGCTTCTCCTCATGTTTCTAAGACACATTAGAACTTGTCATTTTCCATTTTGAGGCTTTAATTTTTGTAGATCTAAAAATTAGTTATTTTCGGATTTTGGTTGTTTTGATCTATCAAACTTCTTTGTTTTCAAGTTTTGATGGTTCCATGTTGTAGAGAATTTTATTCTATCCAATTTTGACCTTTGAAAAGTTGGATTTGGACTTGTTTTGACCAAGTTATGGACTTTTGAAGCTTTGGGTTCAAACCATGGAGTTCTTGCTGATTTGGAGAAGACAGTGAGCAGTGTGCGCGAGCTTTTTAGCTTGCGCCACTGAGTTGCACGCGCTCTTTAGCGCAGCGCAGTCTGGCTCATACGCTGCCTTTTGGTGACGTGAGCGCAGTCTGACTCATACGCTGCCTTTTGGTGACGTGAGCGCAGTCTGACTCATACGCTGCCTTTTGGTGACGTGAGCGCAGTCTGGCTCATATGCTGCCTTTTGGTGACATGAGCGCAGTCTGACTCATACGCTGCCTTTTGGTGACGTGAGCACAGTCTGACTCATACACTACCTTTTGGTGACGTGAGCGCAGTCTGACTCATACGCTGCCTTTTGGTGACGTGAGCGCAGCCTGACCTGAGTGCAACCTGACTTGAGCGCAGCCTGACCTGAGCGCAGCCTGACTTGAGCGCAGCCTGACCTGAGCGTAGCCTGACCTGAGCGCAGCCTGACCTGAGCGCAGCCTGACCTGAATGCAGCCTGACTTGAGCGCAGACTGACCTGAGCGCAGCCTGACTTGAGCGCAGTCTGATTTTTGCACCCATTTTATATCCTTACGCCTTTTGATGTAAACTCGACATGAACCCGATGTGATCATGACATTATTTATGAATGTTAATCGGAACAAGGCTTAGTAATGGAATTGCATGATTAGTGACCCACCGTGGTACACTCTTGACCAGTAATTTGACATGATAATTCTTGATGGTGGTCCGTTGGGACGCACCCTTGCCTTGATAAGTAATCTTGATAAGTAACATGACATGATGGTGACCCGTCGTGGTACACCCTTGACAAGTAATCTTGACATGATAATCTTGATAGGCTGTTGCGACGGCTAACCTGACATGCTAAGTGAATTCTTGACACCGTGGGTGATTGTATTGAATATGCTTGTATTAGCAACCAGTCTTGTCTCGCATCATGCCTAGGACATGTATCCCTGGTTACCACGGTCAGGGATTCATACTGAATCTGACTAGGTTAATGACTAGATTGATCAAGTAAAGCATATAGAGAGGTATTCCGGCTACAAGCAATCCCGTTATCTGGGCGCCTTCCTTGATGGACTTGTAGCCTACCGACGAGTAGGGCACATTTCCAGCTCACTGCTATGTGGGGTACTACATGAAACGATTAATATGCACACTGTCATGTGTTGCATCCAAGTCACCTAACAAGGCATGATAACTCTAAGCTTGAACCTTACGTCTGGATAACCTGGATAGTCTGCAGGGCTTGTGGCCGTAGGCGTACCTCATTGTATCTTGCTAGTAACTATGTTTGTGATAACCCTAGTTAGTTAAGTATCAAGCTGTACTCTTTGCTTGGCCGTGAATGATGGATGGAGTCCTATCTTGTTTAGTCTTGCCTAGATCCAGTGCATGGATATCTCCGGACATGCTTGTTTATGCTTTACTTTATCGATAATTGGTTCGAGGCTAAGTTCTGTTCAGGTGAAGGGTTACAACCCCGGTCCTTGTTTGGTTTACAGGTTGTAACTTGGGTACCGGAATAGTCCTCTAGTTATCTTATCGTTTATCATCCTGTTTTCTTTAACTCATGTCTTATGTTATTTCACCTATGATTTATGTGCTGACATGCTGGTTTTATTTCTTAAGTGAAGCCCCCTTTGTGGCACTTGCTCTTTCTGGGATCTGACCCAGCTGGTTTTGTATGGCCAGATTTCGGAGCAGCTACCGAGGATCTCCCAACCTTTCTGCCAAATGGTGAACACTAGAAGGAATCCCGGCAATGAGTGGGTTTTATTTTGCTCTCCCACTCCATTGTAAAAATATTCTTTTGAGGCGTTTAGTCGCCGAGCAAGTGTTAGCTCGTTTGCAACTTTACTTACTGTCTGCCTACGGGCTGTAACATGATTGACAAATCCTAGGGTTGATCATGTATGACTTGAACTCTTGCTAGTGTTCGTATTTTGTATGACTAGCTTCATGATCATCTGAATATGTAATGTATGGGACGCCTTACTTTGTATGTCTGATGATCTACCATCTTGTTATATCTACTGGCTTGCTGGAGATTGAGACACTAGGCTTGTTATTGACCTTAAGAGACTGATGGCTTGTAGTAAACCCTCATGCATCTAGACAGCCGTGACCGTATTGCGATGTGAGATTCACTTCAATGTACGTAGCTGGCTGTGTCTGTCCTCCGCTCTCCAGTATTCTGGTTATGGGGCGTGACAAGAACCAATTTACCTCAATCAATCAGTGATCCCATAATTCCTAAAAGTAAGAATGGCTTACTATCTATTCACTCTAGAGACTAGGACATGGTTTTAGGAATAATGAGGTTAGGAATATTTGAGTCACGACCTCGTACCTTGACCTTTGGTAATAATAGTCATGATATGATCGATAACGTGATATGGTAGTTATGAATCAGTTTCGAGGACCGTACCATGATTTCTAATAAATGGATATAATTTTGTACAATGATAAATGAGTCGAATAATATAATGACCCACTCGTCTATAGTATACAAGTCTATCGGTAGGTTAACAAACTCTAAGGCACGTCATATGAAAGATCTCTAACGACTAAGTCATAAATTTTCTATCTGTGTCAAGCCTGCCAAACCATGGTCATAAGGGTTCTAATGGCATCGATTGTAGTGATCGTACGTTGCTTGTTGATAACTAGTAAGTCAATATGATAAAGTGTTAAGCTACAGATATTGGCTAAGCTGGAGAATGTGTTGTTCTAATGCTAAGTCACTTCTTTAATAACAAAATTGTATGCCTAGAGTAACACCGGTTGGATCGTAATCTCGAAATGGGTATCTATCATAGTTATAGTAAATGCTTGTCTTTGTTTCTGTCTATTTCCCCTCATGTCTAACTGTGGGCTTGGTCGAATAAGGGTTGGGTTAAGGCATAAGAGTTGCTAGTTAAAGCAAGAATTAAGAAAAATATTTAGAGACCCATAATAATTTATTCCCTGAGAATAGATAATCTCCTATGTTGGTGTTTCGACCAAAGGTATTATTCTAATCATTATCATATTCAAATGACTAGAAGGTCACAATAGTAATTTAATGGTTGAGGAAGAACGAGTAAGGCAAGGTTGTAGTCACATGGCTGGCCGATGGTAGCTACACTTGTATATACAACTATCATGGTCATGGGGATACTTTGTATCCATCTATCAAATACAAGCGTTTGTCTTTCCAATCAGTGAAGACAAAGGCAATAAAGAGTTCAAAAGATGTCATTGAATACAATTATGCGATTTAAAGGCGAATGTATAATTCAAGAAGAATTGTCAATGCAGTCGCGGATGAGATCCTAAATACCTCTATATCTCAATCCACGTAGGATAATTATATGATGAGCGAACCAAGTGCACCAAGGTTGATCAGACCATAATTTACTGATTCTGATTAGACAATATGTTAGCGGGCGTCCCAGTATACATATGTCCTGAACAAGCTCGATAAAAATATAAGCTTGCAAAACTAGGCTATAAATAGCAACATTATTTATGATATTGCGAAGTATAATTACGGGAGATAATGATAAAAGCAGTAATAAATAGTTCAAGTTTTCACAAGAATCTAAGTCTTGTCCGGTGTTCCTGCTTATACAGTCGTCCTACTATCTCTTGTATAAGGCTTTGGTTGACTAATGGAGTATGGGCTACTAAACCTCTATCTTTTAGGTAGCCATATCTTCCTACACTAGCATCTATTTATTATCACCCTGTTACACTTTAATACTAGGTTACAAGAATACGAGTGGTAGGTTGTAGTCATACCACCCAACTTATAAAATAAACTAGTAAAGTAACTGAGAAATATAACACGTATAACTAGTACAAGTAATATTCCTAACCTCTCTATTAGGCACGAAGGAAAAGGATAAGATTTACAGTGGAAAGGAAACAAGCAGAAGGAAATCAAGGTAGCCGGATGAGAGTTCGAAATTAGAATCAATGGAGGAGGTCAAGTATGTGGATGAGATTCTAGACTCTAATCCTATTTGCAAGCTCAATCGGTACAGTAACATAACGAAGTGATATTCGAGACCTGCATGGGCCACCACAAAAACATGTAATGCCCTAGTCCCAAAATACTTAGGACTAAGTACGTAGACATGCCAACTGTATACATATGAAGTATACTCCAATGTATGGAACCCGTATGTATACATAAGCTGTAAAATGTAGTAAACCATGATAACTAAATCTCATCCACAATAATAGAGAATAATATTATAATCAACTCAAGAATTTATCACTTATACATGTAGTTGGGCGAAGATAAATCTACTACCAACCATTTAAAATAAAAGAAAATATACAAAGAAATGGTCGATAAAATGGCAAGATGAACTAAGAGCAATCATCCTCGAAGAAATAGAGAAGATCACGACCTTGGCTAGAACCCCTGCAAAAGTCACAAAGCGCACACCTGGATAGATAACCAGGTCCTCATAGGGACGTAACAAGATATATAAAGAACATGCCACATAATTCGTGACATATAATGGAGAGTAAAAGGGGATGCATGCAATAGGGTGCCTACCAGTGCTACGGTAAAAATGCAGTTAAGAACAAACCTTCAATGCATGGGCATCTGGCTCAAGTGCAGGTAACTCAGGTATGGTCCCATCAGGATACCAGAGACCTCAAAGCATAACATTCCTCTAATGTTAGAGGCCAACAGGATCAGGAATAGGAAAGTGCATAAGTGGCTCGTACGCTAAGGAACTGCTCTCCCCACCTAATGTCTAATAGGGTCACATCCATGACTCATAAGATCTCTAGTACTGCCAAGTCTACTAGCATGCAATTCTATTAGCAGTTACTCCTATCTGGCGTACGCCTCATACATATCGGTGGCCAGCCGACTACGCGAGCACGTGTCGTATATGTGACTCACAACACGTGGTAAAGCAAGTGTCAAGGCCGTATGAGATATGCTAATACCTCATCAACAATGGGTGGTCACTAGACTAAGTCAATGCAAGAGAAATAAACAAAAGTAAGAAAACGACCGATAGAGTCGCTTGTACCCAAGTGTGACTTAGACGCACAGTTTCATAATAGCAAAAATAAGAAATACTGAAAAATAATAACTAAAAATAAGAAAATATAAATCACAGAGTAAGGTGGCAAGGTATCTTGCCTGATCCGCGCTGTGAATATGAAACGTCGCTCCCGCGTCCACGCCTCCGGAATCCGACGCTCCTTGATAATTAATTAACTGGATTAAGTCACTACTCACGAAACTTATGATACGAATTAATTAGTCAAAGTAACGTGTTAAAATTTTATTCAATCTCTTGTGGAACCATTTAGATCCATACAATCACCCACAGGTTCCACGAGACATCAAAACACGATTTTAGGGTTTCTAACTCTTAATAAGTCGGTTATGCCCATACTTCAATAACATACTTAAAAATCATATAAATATCATAAAAATAATATTTAAACTAATTTTCTACAGATTTATCTCTGAAATTCCAGAATTAATATTTCTAAAGACATTTATGACTAGTTGATTACTAAGTCAGCTAGTCTACCCGAAACTCGCCCGGAACATAGTTAATGACTAAAAATTGCTAAAATAATCAAAAATATATTTTAAACAGAAATAAAATACCTTATTTCGTAGAATCATAACAGAGATACAAGGGTTGAGTTATACTACAAGTTTGGGACATTCTAGGTCAGCTGGTTACCCGTAATTATCTAGTTTTGACCTAAATTTTTTTGGACCATATTTGAGTTTCTAAAATCGTGGAAAAATACTTAAAAATCCTAATTTATGTATATGATCACACATAAAATTCAGTTTCGAGAATAGGCATCAATAACTCATAGTTTCTTCACAATGTGGTTAATTTTGATCCCACCGAAACATGAATATTATGCCTATATTTCATGAAACCTTTATGTATGATTATACTTAACAAAAGCCATCAAAATATAATTTCTACAGATTTACGAACATATTTTCTACAGAATTGTAGTGAGGGTTTGAGATGGAAAGATTAAGATTTCTTACCAAAGGTCCTTGCTAGAGAGGTTGTGACGACTTCTCCTCGCCAAAGCTCCAATCTTTCTCGCTATCCGTGCTTAAAAATCCTATTTTGGTGAGTATGGAAGGGTTGTCAATGGCTATAGATGGTTGGATGAAGAAGATGGAGTTTTTAGGATTTGTTTCGAGGGGTTGGGTGGATGTAGGGTGGAGGAGATGAGTTTTTGTGAAGGATGGAGAGATGTGCAATAGAGGAGATAATATATGGAGGATATGGGGGAAATGTGCTGTTGAAAATATGGAGAGGGAGAGGGGTGGTCGGCTATGGAGATGGAAAGAAAGAAAGAATTAAGTTAGGGTTAGGATTTGGGCTAAGTTGATGTATATATATGGGCTTTATTGGGTTGCATGCATGAAAAGGAGTGGGAAACCTATTCCTATGAGGTGTTCGGCCATGGGGGGTTTGCTTGGCGGAATAACCTATTGTGGGGGTCCACTTGGCATGATTTGGTTGTTTGGTGAGTTGGCTAATTGATTGGATTGAGGATTTAAAAAGGTCTTTCCTAATATAGAACTAATTAATTCTATCTATGAAATACAATTCAAATCTAAATTAAATACAAATATATGTAATTATTAATATTTATTAATGCCCAACATGTCTACATAGGGTTGGGTTTAGCTCGGAAGAGGTTTGGGAAGGTTTGGTGCAACCGGGTCTCCTAAAAAGTCATAAAGGGTTTCTTAACTAATTAATTAAATAAAATATAACTTGTGCCATAATTTGAATGGTTAATATGCAAGAGATTACTGTATGACCATGGCATTCCTAATATGGCTAGCATGCTAGTTAAAGCACCCGACTACGCTAGGCATGCCATACTTTCTAGTCGTCTTGCATATTCAAACTCAACCATGACTATAGTCCTTTTATATAATATAAATAAGATAAAAATAAATTAGAATTAAATAAAATCCAAAAACGAAAATTTTAATATTCCTTTAAGTTTTGAGGGGATTTACAAGATAAGAGTCGATATGTAGTAATGCCTCACTTATAGCTTTTTACATATCTTTGGAGAGTCGCAGTAGATTGA
This sequence comes from Iris pallida, assembly GCA_029216955.1. NCBI lineage: Eukaryota > Viridiplantae > Streptophyta > Magnoliopsida > Asparagales > Iridaceae > Iris > Iris pallida. The sequence continues at coordinate 103,461 of JANAVB010014548.1, forward strand.
ACAAAGACAACCTGGCAAGTGTATTGGCCAGCTATGCCAGTATGGCAAAGTGTAAGGCCGATCCATTCCTTCGGGAGTTGGTGCCTTCAGAGACTTGTCAAATCGCATCTCCTTCTGCTTAGCCTTGTCGGTAGTTGAGGACTTAGACGGACCGGCTTCTAAACTTGTGGGGGCAGCAGGAGCTTGAGAAGGCATTGCGTTTTCTTGTGCGGGGTCATAAGTCCGTAGGTAAGTCTTCCCAGATCGCATCTCGCCAGATAGAACTTCGTAAATAGGAGAAGACACCATATGGCATGATTTGTATTCCTTGTCCCTCTTTGCTTTGGAAGACACCACCTCCTGCGTTATTTCTTGCACAAGGTCTAGATGGACCCACATGATCTCACCATGTTCTGTCGTGAGTGGCACCAACGTTGATGTTGAGTCACGAGCTGGCGGTAGGTTGACGATTTCTATTACTGTCTTGGGGATTGGGACTACGCCGTCTGGGACTTCTGTGGAAGGAAAGTTACCAAATTGAAGAGAGATCATGTTAGAAGATACGACCTTATCTTCAGCTTCGAGGTTGATAACTTGGCTGTCGATAAGTTGTTGTATCTTCTTCTTCAGGATGTTGCAATCCTTGGTAGGATGATGCACGTACTGATGATAAAGACAGTACTTAGGAACGTTGAGTTGGTTCACCTCCGCAGGACACCGTGGTGGGGGCAATGTCAGTTTATTACCCTTCATCAATGTGTGAAAAATGGTAACAACATCATCTTCGTCAATGGAGAAAGTCTCCTTGGGTTTGTCAAGAGCGCCCTGAGAATTGAAAGCTTCCTTGTAAGTGTCGACCTTCAAGACTTCTTTCCTTTTACCCCCACGGACAGGGATAGTTTGGGGGTGCTTACTTTTGTATTTAGATTTGGGTGTCTTCAACCCCAGTAATTCCAGATTAGGACATCATTCTCAGCAGCATCATCAGCCCCGATGAAAGCGAGCCATGTATCATACTTATGTATACCCAGACAGAACTTCACTGTAGGAAGGAAGTTATGTTGACAAGTATCCATAAGCTCTGAATCTGGTATACTGAAGAGCATCTTCAATGCTAGTCGCCTGAAGCGTTCAATTAAAGCAATAATAGACTCACTCCTCCTTTGCTTGGTCCCGATGAGGGTGGACATACTAACATGCATGCCACTCTCATAAAACCTGTTGAGGAATAACCTTTCCAAGTCTTTAAAGGAATTAATACAACCGTCAGGCAGACTGTAGAACCATTCAAAAGCTACCCCCTGTAAGGTGCTGATAAATAGCTTTGACAGGAACGGATCATCCCTTGGTAAGTGCAGAGTCTGCATATTGAAGTATGTCATGTGTTGGTGAGGAGAAGTCATCCCGTCAAACGAATTTAGCATCAGTAGCTTATAGTTAGAAGGGCAAGTAGCATTCTCCCATTCAGGCAGATAAGGTTGAGATATCCCCATCTTCTGAGGCTCGTCTTTGTGTGAGATGGTATCGAGACGGGCAACAAGAGAATCAATTGCATCATGTTGATTGAGCTGATATTGAGAAATGACTGCTGTACGATTGTCAAGCGTCATTGGCGAAGGACCACCCCCAGCTTTTATGGGATTTGTAGGACGCACAATAGAATGATACTCCTTTTGTAGTAAAGGAGGGTTGTTGCTATGAGCCGGACTAGCGTGTGCTGAGACATTCGGTTGAGGTGTAGGAACATCCCCAGTAGTTTGGACCGCCATAATGCTGGTAAGCATATAAGTGATCTTGGCAAATACTGTTTCAAGACTCTCTAGCCGCTTATTGGTCTGATCACTGGCTTCTTCAGGTCTCTCTCCATCTGCCATGTGTACAGATAGCATACGAGAGGAGACATTACAACTAGTGCTGGTACTGTCTGTCATTGAGTTGAAAAGGCCCTTATCTTCAGGCAGGGGAGGTAGATAGTCACCATCGGACTCAAAGAGATCATCATCATCTAGAAGACTACCTCCGGTATAAAGGTCATCTGCTTCAGATTTTAAGAGAATACTACCCCCAACTGAGGGAACATCACCCTCAGCTTGAGAGTCCTCATCATCTATAAGGAATCTCGTCCTTGATCGAGTACCCATATAGACTCCTTCAGATATAAAAGCTTGCTGGCTGTTTGTTGGCAGACTTCTTCTTCTTCTGTTCGCAGAACTGAGGAAAAAAGTTGGGTTAGTGGTCCACCTTTTTTGATTGGGGCTCCCGTAAGGAGGAAAGCCATGTTGGATGAAACACATATTAGCTTTTCATCATCAGAGCGCTGCAGTCGTCGAAACACGGACTGCCTCGGAGGTACCTTCGTTACTTTGGAGCAGCAACAGTTGATGACAATACTGGTGCACAGATGTACGCCATGAATTGTAGTATCCTCCATCGCCTTACGCTTATGATTTATTATGCCACGTAAATCGGCGGAAGGGAGTTTTGCCTTAAAACTCATGTCACATGCATCGTCGAGCTTTGTATATGGGTTTGCAAGGGAAGTTGGCACATCCGGACTTAGTTCATGTGCAGGGGCAACCCCCACTACCTAAGTTCCATGATGAACTTGAAGACAGCCCCGTGCTATACGCGTTGGGGCATGCCTTTTTGCTGTGGGCGCATTGACCCTGGAGCATGCCCTTGGGCACATACTTTTCTGAAGGCCTGGCAGCATGCCTGGCCTTCTGGATGTGGGCACATAGAACGGGTTATCAGAGCCTGGTCACTATAGCTCTAGGCGCATGGCCCTGGACGCATAACCTGTCGATGATAGAAGTCCTCTGGTCGGAGTTATGCACCCACATACTGTCTTGGGCGCATAACTCTGGGCGCATGCTTTGGAAAACAGTATTGTTTGCTTCTAATTTTGCCTTCTTCGTTTGCGAGCCTTGCTGAGTTTGTCCAGAGCGTCGAACACTTCGTTTTTTGGCATCATAGTATTTTCCTTTGCCAAGTCTCGTGTGTTGAACACTCTGTTGTCGATTGAATAAGAGGAAAGTCGCTGGGCTAGTAGAGCCCGGACGGTATGCACCTTCTTCGCATTGGGAGCTCCTGTGGAAGGATTATGTGCCCCCATGACAGAGTTCTCCTTCGGTTTCATATCTTCTACTACACTAGCAGGATATCCAGCACGAGCCTTCGGAAGCCAAGTCTTGTGAGACTTATTTTGCTTAACTGATTTCGAGGAAGTAGAGCCGTCCCTCAAGAGCATCTCTTCAAATGCCTGCTGATCAAACTTCACGATCAACATCTTCTGAGTGCTCCCACTTTATCGGTATCGAATTGCGTCACCACCTTCTCGTCAGAGAAAACGGTAGTCTCCAGCAGTGTCTCCATTTTTGTGGACACACACAAAAAATAAGAAGAAGTGCTGTCTTTTCTTATTGGCGCAAGGCACCACAAATGGAGTATGCCTGAGAGATCCTGTACTGAGGATCCCTGAGTACAAAAAGAATTCTAGGGAATAGGACGATGGAGATCGAGCGGCAGTTACTCCTTTACTCCGTTGATACTCCGATTTATAAAAATAGGATAAAATCTAAAAATATTGCTAACTCTCGGCTCACAGGCAAGAAGGGCAGCAATTTGGCTCTTAAAATGCACTTCGTTCTGTCCTTTTGAAGAGGCATGGGACCCCTATTTATAGTCGTTTTGCATTGAAACGACTATTATGCGTCCACAGGAAAAATTAAACTAATTTTCCATGTGGGCACATAGACTTTCTTTGGGCGCTTAAGGTGTAGGCGGATGAAGGCTGCATGATCATGGGGTTGACATGGCCGTATGCTTCGGTGCACGACTGTTCGTGGAGATTGACGTGGTCGCATACTTCGGTGAACGACTGGTCGTGGATATTTGACCGAGTCGTAGTTCTATCCTGACTTGGGCACATAGGTTGGAATAAGGCTATGCTCTCCCCTCTGGAGGAGCCATATGGGCGCATAGGCTTTGCTGTGGACGCATAGGCTTTGCTCTGTGAGTGTCAGCCACTCTCTAGCTTGGGCTCATAGCAATCTCTGACTTGGGCGTATAGATCATTTCTGGCTTGGGCGCATAGATGCTTGTTGATTTGGGCGCATGGATGCTTCCTGACTTGAGATGCTGAAATTTTCATGCTTCTACATAGACATGCTTTTTATTATAAGTATCCTCCGATAGCCCTTTGGACTACCAAACAAGTACACAATACCAACACTTCATATAATATTCATGCAAATGCTAGATGTCACTACTGTGGCACCACTGGTCATATTTCTTCTGTATGTAAAGTTAGAAGATTAGTAGATTTGAATATTTGTAGTACCAAATGCTAACGTATCAGGACCCTATAAGAAAAGGGTACCAAGAGTTTCATCTGCAAATTATTTTGTAGGTAGAACATCCAACCCATTCTAGAAGCAAGTGGATCCTCAACAGCTGTTGCTCATGGCACATGACCGGCGATGTATCTTTGTTTGCAACACTGTCGAAGAAGAAAGAAGGATATATCTCATTCGAAATCAACTTAAAATAGTATATTATAGGTATTGGTAACGTTGGTAAGGCTCCTTATCACATTACCAAAGATGTATGTTATGTAACAGAATTTAAGCATAACCTACTCAGCATAAGTCATTTAGTTGACCATGGTTATGGTATTAATTTTCTTAAAGATAAATGTACTATAGTTGATAGATCAACTGGCTGTACTATTTTTGAAGGTATTAGGAAAGATAATATCTATGTTTTCTATCTTTTGGAGAATACTAACACTTAGGTAGATGCCTATACGCCAAAAATGACGAGAGTCAACTGTGGCATATGAGGCTAGGTCATGCAAATATGGACAGAATTGCGAGATTATGCATAAAAATTGGTACGAGGCTTACCAGAGATCGTTTTCAAGAAAGACATGGTATGTAGCGACTGTGAAAAGAACAAAGCTACTAGATCAACCTTTAAATCGATCAACACTGTAAGTACTACTCGACCTCTACAATTATTACATATGAATCTATTTGGACCTAGCAGAGTTGCTAGTCTAAATAGTAAGCCATATGCATTTGTAATTGTAGATGATTACTCCTGATACACGTAGGTATATTTTCTTGCTCATAAGAATGATGCACTGTCAAAATTTGTCATATTTTATGAAAAGGTACAAAATGATAAAGGCTTCATGGTCATTCGCATTCGAAGCGATCATGGTGGCGAATTTGAGAATGCTGACTTCGAGCAATTTTATGACATACACAGATATTTGCATGAATTTTCTTGTCCTAGGACTTTACGACAAAATGGCATTGTGGTACGTAAGAACAAAACTCTTAACAAAATGGTTAGAGTTATGTTAAACCAATTTAGTCTGCCTAAATATTTTTGGGCTGAAGTTGTCAATAAAACATGCTATGTTCTGAATAGGGATCTGATTCGACCTAAATCGGAGAAGACTCCCTATGAACTATAGTTTAATAGGACCCATTTTAAGATTTTTGGTTGCAAATGTTTCATTTTGAATACAAAAGATAATTTAGAAAAATTTGACTTGAAAAGCGGATGAAGGTATTTTTGTAGGTTATGCGGCCAAGAGCAAAGGTTACTGAGTCTTCAACAAGAAATTAATGTCAGTTGAAGAATCAATCAACGTCACCTTCGATGAGATGAACAGTCAGATAAACAATGATAGTGACGATGAAGACCACGATACACCAAGCAAAGCACCTACTGAAGCGGAACCTACAACCAGCTACTTGGAGAGTCTGCCAAAGAGAATGAAATTCATGGATGACCACCCAAAGGACTTGGTAATAGGTGAGATCACAAAAGGTGTAAGTACTCGTTCCTCAACTAGAGATATAGTTTCTAGTGTAGCATTTATTTCACAGTCAGAGCCTAAGAACATAGAAAAAGCTTGTAATAATATTTATTGGTTAGATGCTATACAAGAGAAAATGAACCAATTTGAACAGAATCAAGTTTGGGAACTTCTTCCTAAGACCATTGATCATCTGGTAATTGGCACATATTGGGTATTCCAAAATAAACTTAATGAGAATGGTTTAGTCACACGTAACAAGGCTCGACTCCTACTTGAAGGATACAACCAAAAGGAAGATATGGACTATGATGAGACATATGCCCCAGTTGCACGTTTAGAATCCATTGCATGTTATGTGCTTTTGCCTGTTTTCATGATTTAAATTATTTCAAATGGATGTTAAAAGTGCTTTTTTAAATAGTTTTATAAAAGAAGAAGTTTATGTTGCTCAACCGCCTGATTTTACTGAATTTAAAAATCCTGAATATGTTTTCAAGTTAAAGAAAGCCTTATACAGACTGAAACAAGCCCCTCGTGCTTGGTATGACCGTCTAAGCTCTTCTATACTTGAAAAAGATTTTTCAAAAGGCAAGGTTGATACAACACTTGTTATAAAATCTTTGAATAATAATATGTTATTAGTACAAATTTATGTCGATGACATTATTTTCGGTTCTACTGATGAATCTCTTTGTCAAGATTTTTCTAAGTGCATATAGAATGAGATTGAGATGAGCATGATGGGGGAGCTGAAGTTCTTCCTTGGACTACAAATCAAGCAAACCATAAATGGGACGTTTATTAATCAAACCAAATACATAAAGGACATGCTAAAGAAGTTCGATCTAGAGTCAACCAAACCGCTTGGAACTCCGATGACAATTTCAACTAAGCTTGACATAGATGAACAAGGTCAACCAGTCGACACACGTAAGTATCGAAGTATGATCGGTAGTTTGTTGTATCTAACTGCTAGTCACCCCAATATAATGTTTAGTGTTTGCTTATGTGCACGATTCCAAGCTAACCCTAAGAAATCACACTTGTGCGCTATTAAGTGTATCTTCCGATACCTTAAGAGCACTTCTTCTATCGGCTTGTGGTATCCTAAAACTATGTTTTTTGACCTAATCGGTTATTCAGATACTGATTTTGCTGGATGCAAAGTGGATAGAAAAAGTACTAGCGGAACGTGTCATTTCCTAGGCAAAGCTTTAGTCACTTGGTTTAGCAAGAAATAAAATTTTGTTGCATTATCAACTACTGAGTGGAGTATATCGTCGTAGGACGTTGTTGTGCACAAATTTTATTGATGAAGCAAACCCTAGATGACTACAATTTGTATTATTCATATATTTCTATATTTTGTGACAACACTAGCAGCACGATCAATTTGACTAAGAATCCTGTATATCACTCACGCACCAAGTATATTGAGATACAGCATCACTTTCTTAGAGATCATCAACAAAATGAAGACATAAATTTAGAATATATTGACATAGAATATCAACTAGCTGATATCTTTGCTAAACCTTTGGCAGAAGATAGATTCAACTATTTACGTCGAGAATTAGGAATTTTAGACATCAATAATATTAATTAGTTTTATTTATTGAATTAATTCCAATACGTAGCGATTATTTTAGAGACAAGCTTACAAAGGATCTGTCTGTCACCAAGACAATACGAGCTTAAGCGAAACAGAACTTAAGCATCCTATGTGGATCTCCGCTAACTGAAACAGTATCCCTAGAGCTAATCTGAGACAGTCAATGTGTAATGGAATTAATTTGTTAAATAATTTTAATTATATTAATTAAGATTTGAAATTAATAATTTTCTAAATTAAAAAGTTGAAAGGATTTGATAAATTGATAAGTAGATATTATTTTTTGGGGTAAAATAGCCCAAACAGAGTTCACAAGAGTTCTGGACCCCACTTCTCCTATTTATCACCCCTTTTCATCTTCTTCCTCTACTCTACGAACAACAGCTCTGAACCCACCGAAACCCTAAGCCTAGTTTAATTTTTATCACTATTTACTTTTTTTGCCTCCAAACTTCGGATTTGGGATCTCGGGTTCATTCTCCACATCATACTCAATTTTTGGAAGGTATAATCTCTATTTTTCTTCCGTCTCCTATTTCAATTTCTAGACATTTTTTTGCAATGGGTTCTAAGTTCTTTAGAAAGAGAAAGAAGAGTGAAAGGATCATCATCCTCTCAACAACCTTTTATTTTCTCTCCGATCCAACTGGACGACAGATCATTTTGCCAATTCTCATTAGCAACGCTAGACCAATCCATAGAATGGTTTAGTGATTTTTATGACCGCATCGTCTATGCCGGCTCCCCAATAAATTTTAATATTTTTTCGGACCATCTCAAAGCTTTTCAGTTGTTACAACTCAATGACTTAGTAGCAACTTTGTTTCCTATCTATCTCAATGCTATTAGGTTATTTTACTATAATTTGACATATGACTCTGGTGTTATTTCTTCCCAAGTCGGAGGAATTGACAATAAATTTGATGCGGACGATTTAGCATCGATCTTTCGCGTACCAAACATAGGAGAAGCGCTAACCGATCTCTCTAAATTTAACTTTCCTCTTGACATGTCTTTGAACACGTTCAAAGATTTTATTTGCCATCCCGGACCTTGTCCTGTCAGCAAACTTAAGGCCAAATACTTGATTTTGTATTTCTATAACCTCCACAGGATCATCTTCTCTGCTATCCTTCCAAAGCAAACTTCCACTGATGATATCACTGCACTTGAGTTGTCTGCCATCTACCATATTCACTTTGGGATTACCTTTTCCTTCCTAAAGACTACGATCGAGATGGTGGTACGTGCTCGCATGAACAAGAGAAATCTTGTTTACAAGATGTACTTGCCACTCGTCTTTTGGCACTTTGACATTGACCTAGATGAGTGCAACGTCCTTGCTGAACCTGCATATCTTAGTACAGCTAGGCATTTTGAGATTATTGCTTCTCTTATTGCTCCTATTGCTCCACCTCCTGCTCCAGCACCTACCACTGCATCCACTACTGCTCCATCCACTGATTATCCACCAACAATAGAGGGTCTCCACCTTATGATGAGAGCTCACATGCAGCTGACTCATGCTCAGCATCATGACACTCATGATCGAGTTAGTACTTTAGAGACTCACTTGTAACGCTCCAGTCCCAAAATACTTAGGACCAAGTACGTAGACATGCCAGCTGCATACATTCGAAGCATACTCTAATATACGGAAACCTCGTATGTATATATAAGCTGTAAAATGCAGTAACCATGAAACTAATCTCATCCACAAACCAATATATCATAAAATTAACTTATTAAAGTCATTTGTACAAAACGTTGGGCGGAGACAAATCTACTACCAACAAAAAGAGAGAAATATATAGCAACGATGGAAGAGTCGAGCGAAGCGAAAGATGATCCAAAAGATAGCATCGCGAAGGTAGATTGTAAACTATGTCCTCGGTTAGAGCACCTACAAAAATCATAAACACACCTGGAGAAAACACCAGGTCCTCACAGGGACGTAACAAGATACATGAAGTACATGCTAATATGAACTGTCAGAATAATAATAATATGCAAAAGACTCTCCTATATGCAAAGGGAATTCTAACCGTTTATTGTGCAATTTAGAGGACAACTTTCATTGCACATGGATGGGATTTAGGCTATAAGTACGTAACTGGCATCTAGTCATACGTATCCGGCCGTAAAGTCCAAAACGTCAGAGGGTATTTGCAAATATATCACACCATAGTTCCTTTCGAAAACTATGGTTTACATGTTTGGCTTCCCATATGCACTAATGACTGTCCACTCCCAATATTTCCTATACTGACTAAGTCATGTCCTTGACCTGCCCAATTTTGTAACTGCTCGAGTGTCTATATCTTAATCGTAGCAGTCATGATCAACTATCCGACACACGACTATAGAGATGGCCAATCAATATGTAAGCCATGCCCCTAGCAAAATATCTCAAACCGTGTAGTGAGAGTGTCATAGCCAAAGGAGATATAAAGATATCCCACAATAAGAAGGTAGTCCGCTAAAACTAAGTCAACATGCATCAAATAAAATAAAACAACGAAAACGACTAACAGAGTCGCTTGCACCCAAGTATGGCTTGGACGCACAATTTATAACAAAAGAAACTAACAAAGTAAATAAATTCTAAAAATAAATAATATGACAGTAAATATAGCAAGGTATACTTGCCTGGTAGTTGGAAGGTGTTTTGTCGACGTCCAGTAGATGAAATCGACAAGTGAGAAGAAGCTGCAAGAGTGGAACCTCCACAAACGTTCCCGGATGCTGAAATAAACATCAAAAATGTTCCTGGTGTACAAGATATATCTAGAAATGCCTGTCCGAAAGTCTAATTCTGAAACAGGGACAAAATCGTAATTTTGGATCAAAATGATGTCCGCCGTTGGAACCATTTTGTACCGAATTGCGTGCCAGAACCTACGGTTTCTAAAGTCGTCAAACTACATGTTTATAGATCCGGTTTTCTGAGACTAACTCAACAATTTGTCCAATTTTGGATTCCGATGAGCCATGCACAAAATCGCATGTTGAATCGGATCGTGGGGCCTGCAAAACGGTGATCCGGTCAATTGTATCAGAATCAGACCAAACTTGGCTCACAGGACCAAAAAAATATTTTGAGTCCAATGGCGTAAGTTTCATCGCGATTTGACGAGTGTGCACAAAGTAATTGAGAAACTTGGAAAAAGGCCGATACGGCGTTCTTCGACGGATACGGGTCAAATTCGTCGTGCACACGTAACCAATTTGAATTCCGTCAAAGCCCACATGTCCACAAAGTCGATACACACCTTTCGATGCCTTCAGTTTATGGCGGGGGTCGTCCGGTTTTTCGGGACGAACCTCGTATTGAAGATTTTTTTGAGTTTTTAAAACTAATCTTTCAGGATTTTTAAACTGATTTAACTTAGAATTTATTAGAGAAATAAAAAATCTAGTTAAAGGTTTTTAATCTCGATTATATTGACTACAACTCTCTTCATATAGAATTTTAAAATATTTTAAAACCTGGAAATTTTTGGTCTTCCAAAATAGGGTTTCAGTCATAAAAACAGTCAAAATTTGAGGACGAGATATGTTGGTTTCTGTGATTTTTAACTCGATTTTTTTGACACTAGATTAAATCGTTTGATCAAAATTATCTGAAGGAGATGGAAGATGGTCAAGTTGGGAACGTACCAGGGAAATCGGATTGGAAAATGGTCCTACGAAGGTCGAAAATTTTCAACACGAAGTCGGGCTCCTGGTTGGTGCTGCCCTGCTGTTACTGCGACTGCTTCTGGTACGGCACGCTGCAGCGTCGGCCGACGGTGGTCCAACCTGTGGCGAGGTGGCATGCGGTGGTCGTCGGAGGTAGCAAGCTATCGTGCGGGGCGGGGGTAAGTCGGCGAAGCTCACAGGAGTTGGGGGTCGACTGTTAGTAGAAGAAAGGAAAATTTCAAAGTTCAATATATATAGGTTGTCTGTCGAATATCTCATCGATTTATATCAGGATTTAAACTGGATTTGATCTAATCCATAGAATCTAGTTTAAGGTTCACGTAGGAAAAGATTTGAGGAGGATTGTGATTTAATTGGAAGAAAGTCTTGTTTGGATTTGGATTACGAAAGATTTGGGAGGATTTGGTTTTAAATCCATCGAGTTTTTTTTAAAATTTGAACGAGCTTCTTGTGCTCAGGCTCAGCTTCTGTTGAGGAAGATGACACAGTACACTTTGTCTTATTCCTTTTCTTATAACCCCGTTAGCTTATATTATATATATATATATATATATATATATATATATATAGGAAATTGAACTTTATTGATATATCAGGCGCAAAATGCCGAAGCCTATACAAGTAATATGCCGAGCGGAAAGAGGAAACAGAGATAAAAAGAAGCCTATAGGCAGCTGCAGGTGCCTGGCCCGAGACCTATATTAAGCCAGCTGGCTCCAAAAAAAAGGTTCGAAGAGTGAGTGCAGTGCCTTCGGATCTTGAGAGTTTGTCAGATGGCTTCTATGTTCAGTTGTAGGGGGTGTATTGTCGTCCTTCGTATCTGTATTTGTTTATGTTCTTCCAGAGTACCCAAATGCCAACGGCTGCGACGATCTGATGCCCGTGAGAGGTTCCCCAGTTGGCGAGGAGATCGTTGAAACACCCGGCCTGGTGGATCAGTCTACAACAGCGCGATAGGCATTTCCAGAGATGAACAGCCAGGTCTTCGGACAGCAGAATGTGTTCTGAGGTTTCTGGGTGGTACGAAGTGCAACCGTAGCATTTGGAGGCAAGGCTGAAGCTTAAGGTGGTGAGGGAGTCGTCGGTGGGTAGATTTTTGCGGTGTGCTCGCCAGACCAGTATCGACCATTTGTTGGGGATGCATGAGTGCCAGAAGGAAGCGATCAACGGAGATAGCACACTGATGCCTCTCACGACGATCCTTGCAGAGGCCAACATAAAATTTTGCCGGCGGTAGGAGACCATCTCCAGGTATTTGGAAGGTTGCTATTTGTATCTCGACAGCGGTCAATGCGTCCGTCGCCGCCGGTCCCATCCAATCGTTGATCCGGTTCCACCTCCACCACAGCTCGGAGTCCCAATGTTCGTGGATCTCACAATTGGGTGGTGCATTCGGAAAAGCCGTTGCCAAGTTACAGGCGGGTAAGGGGTTCGGTGAGGTACCGGCCGTGCCGGATACGTCGCCACGAGGCAGAGGAGCGATTGTTGGCGACGGTCGTCGCGGGGTGGGAATGTTGAAAGTATCTGGCCTTCATGAATCGAGTCCAGATGGAGTTGTCGGTACAGAGTTTCCACCATAACTTTATTGAGCAGGCGTCAAGGATGTGGGATAGTGTGTAGAAGCCTAGACCTGCCGGCCATTGATTCCCAGCTGGCCCAGTGGTGCTTATCCTTGTCGTCAATGTGCCCGCAAAAGAAGCTGGCAAAGAGGGATTCTAATGAAGACAACACCTTCTTAGGGGGCACAAACCGCCAGGGTGTAGATTGGAATGGAGGACAAGACGTGTTTGATGAGGATCATCTTTCCACCCGGGGACAAGGTCGCGTTGTGCTATCCCGCGATGTTATTTCTGATTTTGTTCACCAGACCGTCGAAGATGCCCGAATTAGATTTGCCATATACCAGTAGGCATCCCAGATTGGAGAACGGCGGGTACGCGATTGAGAATGAGGTCAGGTTGGCGAGAGTAGCCGAGTGGTTCCTGTCGGCTTTGTGATGGGTGTAGATGACCTTTTGTCGGGTTGACACGTTGACCGGAGCATCTTGTGTATTTTTCGAGAGTTCTGCTGACCACCTCTACCGACCTGATGTCACCGGAAGAGAAGATGAGGATGTCGTCAGCATACACTAGATGAGTAATTAAGGGGCAACCAGTGGTGGTATGATAGTGTAGAATCTGGGAATATTTGGCATGTTATTCAGGTTTCTACTGAGGGCTTCGGCCGCTATGATGAAAATGGTTGAGGAAAGAGGGTCCCCCTGACGAACCCCGCGGCTAGACTGGAAGAAGCCGTCGGCCTGCCCGTTGATGATGGTAGAGAACCAAAAGTTGCTGATGGATCTGAATATGATGTCTATCCAAATTTTTGAGAACCCGAAAACCCTGAAGACCCATATTATAAATTGTCAGTTCAGTCGGTCGTATGCTTTCTCCCTGTCGAGTTTGATGGCCACGTTCCCACCCCTGGACGTAAATTTCATGCACATTATCATTTCTTGGGCAAGGAGGATGTTGTCGGTGATGTTTCTCCCGGGGACGAAACCGCTTTGTTCCTCAGAGATTATCTTTGGAAGAAGAGTGGCCATGCGGGTCGCGATAATCTTGGAGATTATTTTATTGGTGAAAGTGCTTAGGCTAATTGGTCTAAAATCTCTGAAGGACTCCGGGTTGTCTTTTTTTGGGATGAGGATAAGGTTGGCTCAAGAGATGGATTTGGGGTAGCTCGTGCCTTGAAAAAAGCAACTGTAGCGGCAAGAAAGTCTGAATCAATGATGTCCCAGCAGGAACAAAAGAAGTCTCTGGAGAACCCATCAGGGCCGGGTGTGCTATGGGCGTCAAAGGCCCACACAACTGACTTGATCTCTTCCGAGGATGGGGGGGTCAGGAGCTACGTATTGTCACACTCGTTGATCAGATTGGGGACCTTAGCCAGGAATTTGTCGTCTTTAACGATAGCATCTTTGGAGAATAATTTGGTGTAGAAATTAGCAACAGCAGCCTGGATGCTTTGTTGGTCTTTGAGTAAGGTGTCATTATCGTTATAGATTTGTGCAGGTTCAGTTGGTTTCTGCAGCCTTTAATGCAAGCGTGGAAGAAGCTGGAGTTTTTGTCGCCCTCTACCTCCCAGGTCAATCTGGCTTTCTACTTCCAAAATTCAGTCTCTACTTTCAATCGAGACTTGAGGAGGGCTTTGGTTAGGTTTAGTGCGGTGCGAGCTTCCGAGGAGGGGTCCGAAGAGAACCGAATCTTGGCCCGAGTGACATCATCTTTCGTATTCTTTATTTCTTGGAAGATGTTACCGAAGGCAAGTTTGCTCCAGGTGGAGAGAGCGCCTCTGGTTGCCTGTAGTTTGGTGGCCACGTTGGCAAGGGGGTCAGGATGGCTTGCTGAGATCCAGGCAGATGCTACTATGCTTCTGAATTGAGGGTGGTAGCTCCAAAAGTCTAAGAATTTGAAGGGTTTCTTGATGATGTTGGATTTGCTGCTTATCTCAATGAGGAGGGGAGTGGCCTGATTCGGTAGAGTTTAGGTGAGATAGGTTGGAGATGAGATCCATGTCGGACCAGAGGTTTCGATCAAGGCCCGATCTAAGCAAGTATTGTCTTCGGGCTCCTTCCTGCATGTTTTACCATGTGAAGGCGTTTCCGGAGAGGAGAGGGAGGACATGTTGGCGTTGAAGACGAAGGCGTTGAAGTTGGCCATGGCCGGCTGGAGCGCCCCCCAAATTTTTCTCTCTATATGAGATCATGTTGAA
>JANAVB010014549.1:0-45978 GCA_029216955.1 Iris pallida
AGGCCGTTGGATTAGCAGCACCTATTGCTTGGGCAGTGTTCAGGGAGAGATTCCAGACCAAGTATTTCGATGCCGTGGCTCGGTATGATCTGCAGACGAGGTTTACCAATCTGAAGCAAGGAGGCAGGACGGTCGACGGATATGCGGCCGAGTTTTCTAGACTTAGTCGGTTTGCTCCCACTTTGGTGGCAACCGAGTATGATCGAGCCCAGCGGTTCCAGCAGGGGCTTCATCTGGAGATCTTGTTGGCAGTTGAGCAATTTGAGCATCAGACTTTTGATGCAGTCTTGAGAGCAGCTCGGAGGCATGAGTATACCTCCCAGAGGATTGTGGATAGGACCGGAGGTCGGAAGAGATCTCACGGCCAGATGAATCAGTCTTCAGCACCAGCCCCGGCAGCCAGGGCCTTGACTATTGGAGTTCCGAGGCGGGCGGCCTCAGTGACGTCGGTTCAGCATTCCACTCCGACGCCCTCAGCAGCAGCAGAAGCAGAAGCAGTCTTCCGCAGTGGGTTGTTCTCATTGTGGGAAGCCAGGCCATGTGGTGGCAGAATGTCGTAGGGCACAGGGATTGTGTCTGGTTGTGGAGCACCAGACCATAGGGTTGGATCCTGCCCGAACATGGGTGGTTCATCCTCGTCCAACCTTTCTAGCTCTTCGGTGAGAGGACCAGCTCCGGTCCCGCAGCAGCAGTACCCAGTGCCGAGGCCCTTGCCGCCTCAGTCCCAGGCGTTTCAGCAGCAGAGCCCTCAGCAGTATGCTCAAGCCCAGGCCCAGAGTCAGAGCAGGCAGCGAGGAATTCAGCAGAGGGGACCAGCACCCGAGGGCATGGTCAGGCTATGGTGATGACCATGGAGGAAGGATTGGCACCATGAGAGGTAGTGGCAGGTACTATTCTCGTCAACTCCTTTCCAACTTCAGCTTTATTTGATTCTGGTGCATCGCATTCATTTATGTCTGCACGATTCGCGACAGGGTAGGATTGGAGCCCGAGTCATTATCAGTAAGGCTCAATATACTTACTGGTAACGGACTGTGGGAGTAGATAGAGTGTTTTCCTCGTGTCGGATCGTAGTTAGCGGTAGAGAGTTCCCCGCTAGATTGATAGAGTTCCCGATGGCCGATTATGATGTGGTCCTAGGGATGGATTGGTTGAGGAACAGTATGCTAGGATAGACTGCCATATTGGTAGGGTTGTTTTTAGCATTCCAGGCGAGCCAGAGTTTTCTTCTCCCGAGGCGAAGTTGAGCTTCTCCTCCGATATTGCGGATGGTAGTAGCAGCAGTTCAGTTGCCCAGGATAGTGGATGAGTTCCCAGATGTTTTTCCAGAAGAGCTTCCAGGTATGCCTCCGGAGCGGGAGATCGAGTTCACTATAGACTTGATTCCCGGGACAGCCCCAGTGTCAGAGAGAGTCTACAGGATGGCGCCGTCAGAATTGGAAATCTTGTACAAGATGATTGAAGAACTCAGAACCAAGGGATTCATTCGTGCTAGTGGATCGCCTTGGGGAGCCCCGATGCTTCTTGTGAAAAAGAAGGATGGTACGTCCAGGTTATGTGTTGATTATCGTACCTTGAACTCAGTGACAATCAAGAACAGATACCCTCTCCCGAGGATAGATGACTTGTTTGATCAACTCAAGGGGCTTCAGTATTCTCGAAGATTTACTTGCGCTCAGGTTATCATCAGATCAGAGTCAGAGAGCAGGACATCCCGAAGACAGCTTTTAGATCGAGATATGGGCATTGGGAGTTCCTTGTTATGCCTTTTGGAGCAACCAATGCGCCGGCAGTATTCATCGACCTCATGAATCGCATCTTCATGCCTTACTTAGATCAGTTTGTGGTCGTGTTCTTGGATGACATTCTGGTCTACAGCAAGAGTGAGGCGGAGCATGAGCAGCATCTCCGTATGGTTCTTCAGATCCTTAGAGAGCACCAGTTATATGCCAAGTTCAGTAAATGCGAGTTCTGGCTCGATCGCATTTCGTACTTGGGTTATATCATCACCAGAGGAGGAGTAGAAGTGGATCCCCAGAAGATTGTGGCTATTGAGTCATGGCCAGTGTCCAGCACAGTTGCAGAAGTTTGCAGTTTCCTCGGATTGGCTGGCTATTACCGGCGATTTGTTTCAGACTTTGCTCGGATTTCAGCACCATTGACGCAGTTGACCCGCAAGGATGCGCAGTTTGCTTGGACAGCAGAATGTCAGAGTTCTTTTGAGCAGTTGAAGCGAGGCCTGATAACAGCTCATGTTCTCACGCTTCCAGATGGGACCGGAGGATTCTCAGTGTACTGTGATGCTTCAGGCAGAGGCTTAGGATGTGTTCTGATGCAGCATGGGAAGGTAATAGCTTATGCGTCACGAAACTTCGTGATCATGAGAGGAATTACCCAACCCATGACTTGGAGCTGGCAGCAGTGGTGTTTGCACTTAAGTTGTGGAGGCACTACTTGTACGGAGACAGGGTAGAGATTTTCACCGACCACAAGAGCCTGAAGTATGTTTTCACCCAGAAGGATCTTAACATGCGTTAGAGAAGGTGGCTGGAGCTCTTGTGGATTATGATGTCAACCTGCAGTATCATCCTGGGAAGGCCAATGTCGTAGCAGATGCATTGAGCAGGAGAGCCGGAGCATATTTCCTAACAGCGCAGCCAGAGTTGTTAGCAGATCTTCAGAAGATGGGTATAGAAGTTGTTCTCCCTTCCAGTGTGGCATTGATGGCCAGTATGCAAGTTCAGTCCACTATAGTCGAGAGGATCCGGATGGCGCAGTCGGCAGATTCCAAGCTTCAGCGACTCAGAACAAGGCGAGGCAGGACGAAGACCAGAGTATGTATTCATGAGGATGGTACACTTCGACATGGTAAGCGTCTTTGTGTACCCAGTGGAGATATCAGACAGGAGATCATGTCAGAGGCGCACAGTTCTCAGTATTCCACCATCCTGGCAGTACGAAGATGTACCGTGATATCCGGCAGCACTTCTGGTGGAATGGCATGAAGCGGGAGATAGCTCGGTTTGTCTCTCGGTGTTTGGTTTGCCAACAAGTTAAAGTCGAACATCAGAGACCGGCTGGACTTCTTCAGCCCTTACCGATTCCAGAATGGAAGTGGGAGCATGTGACCATGGATTTCGTGACTGGATTACCTAGATCCCCAGCTAGTAGAGATGCTATTTGGGTCATTGTGGATAGGCTTACCAAGGTAGCACACTTTCTCCCGTTCAGAGTTGGTCAGTCGACGGCTCAGCTAGCGGAGATGTACCTCAGGCAGATTGTCAGATTGCAGGAGAGCCAGTCAGTATCACCTCGGACCGAGATTCAAGATTTACTTTGCACTTTTGGTGTAGCTTGCAAGAGAGTTTGGGGACTCATCTCCAGTTCAGTTCAGCATATCACCCGCAGACAGATGGCCAGTCGGAGCGCACGATCCAGATTTGAAGACATGTTGCGGTCTTGCACACTTGACTTTGGTGGTTCATGGGAAGATCATTTGCACCTGGTGGAATTCTCATACAACAATAGTTTCCAGGCCAGTATCCAGATGGCACCGTTCGAGGCGCTGTATGGCAGGAAGTGCAGATCCCCGTTAGCTTGGGATGATGTTGGAGAAAGACAGATGCTCGGTCCAGAGATGATTGCCCAGACAGTTGAAGTGGTCAGGCGAGTCAGAGATCTTCGAGTTGCCCAAGATCGCCAGCGCCATTGGGCCGATTCTCATCGGCGCCCTCTCGAGTTTTCGGTCGGCGATCATGTATTCCTGAGGATTTGCCTAACCGTGGCGTCATTCGTTTCGGCGTACGGGGAAAGCTTAGTCCTAGGTATATAGGGCCGTTCGACATTCTGGAGCGAGTAGGAGATGTATCCTATCGTCTCGCCCTTCCGCCGTCGCTAAGGTGCATGACGTGTTCCATGTATCCCAATTACGACGGTACATCCCGGACCCGAGCCACATCCTGGATCATTCGGAATTGGTTGTTTGTACCAACCTTTCGTATGAGGAGAGGCCCGTGTCTATATTGGATCGAAGAGAGAAGATCCTCAAGAACAAGACTATCAAGTTAGTCCGAGTTGCTTGGGGTCATCACTCTTTGGGGGAGTCAACGTGGGAGCGTGAGGATGATATCCGATCACGATATCCCGACTTGTTTGACTCGTGAGGTATAATGCCTTTCTTATGCCTCATGCCATCAATTCCTTGCTTGCATGATTGATTGATTGCCTAGTATAGCTTGCTTGTTATTAGTGTAGCTTATTCTTGCCCCTCTAGCCCCTTGATTAAATTCCGAGGACGGAATTCTTTTAAGGTAGGTAGAGTTGTAATGCCTGTTGTTCGTATTACGTATTTTGGAAATACGTGTACGTATTTTCTTGTATTGTTCCTTGTTTAGTTTTCTTGGCTTGGTTTAACTCTCGGTTTGGGTTGGCTTGGTTTGGCCGGCTGGTTGCTTGGTCCATCATGGACCAAGATGAACCCCCTACCTACCACCAACCCATGATATTATTTCCCCACCAACCTTCTCTCTCCTCCATAACTCTCATTTATTTCTTCTCCTTCTTCTTCCTTCCTCTCCATAACCCTCAACCCATAGGCAAGTGCAACTTGCTTCCACAAGAGAACTTATTTTTATGGTTCCATTAGCTTCTTCTCATGATTCTAAACCACATTAGAACTTGTCATTTTCTATTTTGAGGCTTTGATTCTTGTAGATCTACAATTTATTATTTTCGGATTTTTGGTGGTTTGATCTATCAAACTCCTTTGCTTTCAAGTTTTGATGGTTTCATATTGTAGATAATTTTATTCTACGCAATTTTGACCTTTGGAAAGTTGGATTCGGACTTGTTTGACCAAGTTATGAGCATTTGGAGTTTTGGGTTCCATCCATGGAGTTCTTGCAGTTCTTGCTGTTCTTGCCCTTTGGAGAAGACAGTGAGCAGTGAGCTAGCTTTTTAGCTTATGCCGCTGAGCTGTACGCTGCTCTTAGCGAGCGTACGCTAGCCTTCGTACGCTGCTCTTTAGCGAGTGTACGCTAGCCTTCGTACGCTGCTCTTTAGCGAGCGTACGCTAGCTTTCGTACGCTAGCTCGAGCGTACGCAGTCTTGAGCGTACGCTAGCTTGAGCGTACGCTGACCTGTAGCTTGAGCGTGCCCTTGTGTACGCTGACCCTTGCATACGCTTCCCATTGGAAATGTATGGATCCTTTGGTACGCAGACCTGAGCGTACGCTAGCTTGAGTGTAGCCTGGCTTGAGCGTAGCCCGATTACCCTTGATCTTCTATAGCCCTGTATATTTATATTTTATTAGATATTTTACGTCCATTTTATATCCTTACGCCTTTGTCATGAACTTGATAATCATGAATTTACTTGATATGTTTGGAATGGATAACCGAGCCTGACACGATAGTGACCCGTAGTGGTGCACTCCTGACATGAGTAACCTGACATGACCTGATAGTGGCCCGTCATGGCGCACTCCTGACAAGTATACTTGACATGATAAACTTGACAGGTTATATCTTGATAAGCTGTTGCGACGGCTACCTGACATGACATGACCTGTATGAACATCCTGGACACCGTGGGTGATTGTGCTGTATAAATAATCCAGTCCTGTCTTACATCATGTCTAGGAGGGACCTGAGTACCACGGTCAGGAGCACCCACAAAAATGGACTAAGGCTAATAACTAGAATAACACAGTAGTCATGAAGAGATTTTTCAGCTACAGGCAATCCCGTTAACTGGGCGCGCCTGGGATCTGTAGCCTGCCGTCGAGTAGGGCACATTTCCAGCACACTGTCATGTGTTGCACCCTTCAAGCTACTTAAGGGTACATGCGTTTCCTGGACGATGTACCCACCTGAATTCAACCCTAATCTTTCGACCTGGGTAACCTGGATGGTCTGCAGGGCTTGTGGCTGTGGAATAATCTCACTGCATCTTGTTAGTAACTAGGACTGTGATAACCCTAGTTAGTTAAAGTATCAAGCCGTAGGTCTTGCTTGGCCGTGAAATGATTGGATGGAGTCTAACAAGTCTAGTCTTGCCCTGATCTGTTCCAGACTGTTACATGACCAGCATGCTTGTATTTATTTTCTCGATAAATGGTGAGAAACCAAGCTCCGTTCAGATGAAGGGTTACAACCGCGGTCCTTGTTTGGTTTACGGGTTGTAACCTAGCTATCTGAATAGTTCCATGGTTATCTCGTCGTATATCCTGGCATGTTTTTCTTATTTCCAGTTTTTACCAGTTATTTATTTTCTGTCTTTATATTATTTATATTCCTGTGCTGATTGCTGGTTTTAGTTCTTAAGTGAAGCTCCTTTGTGGCACTTGCTCTTTCTGGGGTCTGACCCAGCTGGTTTTGTGTGGCCAGATTTCGGAGCAGCTCCAGAGGATCTACCGATCTTCCAGCCATATGGTGGCCACTAGACGGAACCCTGGCAACGAGTGGGTTTATTTTTGGCTCTCCCGCTCTATTGTGAAAATATTTTTTGAGGCGTTTAGCCGACGAGCACCTATTTAGCTCGATTGTACTTTTATTTACTGTCTGTCTACGGGCTGTAACATGATTAACAGATCCTAGGGTTGATCATGTATGACTAAACTCTGCTAGTCCTGATATTTGTACGACTAGCTTCATGATCAGCTGAATATGTAATATTTGGGACGCCTTATTATTGTATATTTAATGATCACATCTTGTAACTTTTACTTATTTGCTTGTGATTGAGACAATAGGCTTGTTGACCTTAAGAGACTGCTGGCTTGTAGATAAACCCACATGTATCTAGACAGCCGTGACCGTATAGCGAGATGGATTCCATTTCATATACGTAGCTGGCTATGTCTGCCCCCGCTCTCCAGTATTCGGTTCTGGGGCGTGACACCCTTAACCCGTTATTTAAACATGTGAGAGATATGAGATACTGTCTAAACATGGTAGAGACTAAAGTAATACAACATGTAAAGTTCTAACTTGCTACCCCAAGGATCAGCATTTAACATGGTTGGTAAATCGCAGTTTATTGTTATAGCAGTATGTAAAGTTCGTAAAAAGTACTTGCCTCTAGCAAAGCAAAGCAAAACAAGCTGCGATAAAAGTGCTATAGATGTCCGGTAACTCGTCACTGTAGAAATAAATGCAATAACTTAGTTTTTACACTAAGCTAAAACGCTAAGGCACTAATTGGTGAAACACGACTTGTGACTGGGCACCTAGCCGAAATGATGACTCTGGCATAGGAGACCAATGTGGGGTGACACACTACTATAACTAACTTTCTAGGGTCTTTACACTAGTGAGGGGTGGGGTTCAACACGGCTAAAACTCAAAATAACACAAAAAGTTACAAGTCGTAATTAAATAAATAAATCAAATGATCATTGTGTTTTAACAATTTTTAAGATAGACAAAAAGCTTAGTTTTACATAAAACAAAGTACCAAAAAGATCCTTGCTAATTATAGAAATTTATTATAATTTTTCTGGAATTTATTAACCAGTACAAGTATTTTATAAAAATCAGTTTTCCTAAGTATACAGAAAATGAGTTTTGGTTTCATATGCCAAACTAGTGGCAAAACAGTAAATTAAATACTATAAAAATTATACTAAATTAGCTAAATCAACATAGTATCTAAATACTTTTTTTCCAGAATTTTAACAGTACTTTAAGTATTTTTAGAAATCCAAAAACAGCATTGCACACAATTGAAATTAAATAATTAATTATCTGCGTATTTTGTCCATGTATCTAATTTGAACCAAAGTTCAAATACAGGACCCAAGGCCATGAATCAAGTCCAATATGACTTGTACAGGTCCTGAATGTGTGAAAACACATTTGGGCCCAAAAACCCATGCTAGGCTTGGACTCCAAATGGTGCAGTAATTAAATCACAAAATACAAATTGGTAAATAGTGCAAAATAAATATTAATATTTTAATAAGGCAAATTTATACATAGTAGTTATAAAAATATGATAAGTATATTTACATAGGAAAATAACTTACACTAAGTATAGTGAAATATATATAAAATGGTATACATATATAATAATATTATACACATAAATATATAGATATTTACATAACGGATATATATAGTTTAAAAATTACATATATACATATGTGTAAGAAAATACTTAACTATATATATATATATTATATATAATATATTATATATATATATATATATTATAATATACAAATATTGTATACATATACAATATAGATATATATAATAATATGTATACAAGAAAATATAACATATACATATGTGTACATAATACATATATATATATACATACATAATATAATAAAGTACTAAAAATGAAGTATATATATATATATATATATATATATATATATAATATATATATATATATATAATATATATATATATATATAAAAAAAAAAGAAAAGAAAAAGGAAAAGAAAAGAAAAAGAATTAAACACAGCAGTAAGGGGCTCGAACCCGAGCCAGCGCTGGGGGGGTGAGTTTAGGCTAGGGGGCTGGCCAGGGAGTCAGCCCGAGTGTTGTGTTAGGATTAGGGTTTGTTTAATTTATTTAGGTTAGGTTTAACATTAAACATAAAAAAATAATAAACTCGATCCTGTGTCCGGACAGTTAGGGACACAGGATTTCTACGTGTCTGGGTCGATTTCGATACGCACAACACGAGTTTCACGTGTCCAGTTCCACACTCGTGCTCGCCAGGACATGGCGAAAACATATGTGGACACGAGCCTCACACGACACGATTTAACACTGCTACTCACGTGTCCGGTCGTCGAAAGGGGATTTCGAAGGTGCTGACGGGCGGAGGAGCGGTCGGGACGGCGGCGCTCGGGTGGCGACGCGTTCGCCTTGTCACGGCGAACCCTTTGGTGGTGGTGGTAGGGGGTGGCGTTCGTCGTAGGGGCGGCGCTAGGGGTTTAGCCGGAGTTAGGGTTCCGGTGGGGGAAAAGTGGAGGAGACGGTGGCGTGGGCGGTCGTGGTGGGGTTTTAGGGTTAGGGTCAGGACTGGGAAGAGGGAGGGGGTTTAAGTAGGGGCTTGAGGCTGTCGGGGGCAGGAAAGGGTGGGGGCAGGCTGCGCTGGCGGTCGTCGGTCAGCGGAGTGGGTGAGGAGAGAGAGTGGGTCGTGGGGGGGGGGGGGGGTAGTGTAGATTTACAGTGGGGTCCCTAGATTTAGGTTATTTACCAATAGGTCCCTAAAGCTACTGAGTGCAAAATAGGATTTACAAAACGATATTAAAAAGATTTAAGTATTTGCAGAAACTATTTAAAACATTTAAAGTAATTACAAATCTACATTAAAACAATTCTAAAATTTACAAAATGGTATTAAATTAGTTAAATAAATTGCAAAGAGATATTTTTAATATATAAAACTTATTTAAAAATCATTTTAAAAATTCTAGAAAAATTCCTAAAATCCTAATAATTATTTTAAGGCTATAAATGACATTAAAAATTAATTAACACTTAATTAGCTAAAATTTGAAAAACAGGGGCTTACACCTACCACGTCCATATTACCTCTGGTCGGACAAATCCATTATGAAGATTCTCCCTTTATTTTGAAGACAAAAGCAAAAGAAACAAGAAAGCTTCTACATATAAAAACATGTGGCTACAAGGACCTATTACAGACTCTCCGTAGTTACATACACAGAAGCCAAAAAAGAGCTGAAATTACGGTACAAGCTCTCAATAGCGCGGGCGAGGCGGTGACAGAGCCAATCACTTCCTGGTCAAAAGGAAGCCACGACCAAGCTACTACTGGCCCGAGCAGGGGATGAAGACCAGCACAGGACTTCCCTATCTCCCCAGTTGGCCGGAGAAAGCAACCACAACAGCAGGCCTTGCCCTTCTCGGTCAGCATGGCAACCAATACGAAGTTAGGAAGCTAGGGTTTGAGACACCATTGACGCCCATGACATCCAGGACACAGGACGTCTGAAGATCCAACAGTAGTTCTACTACAGCTTCTTTGGATAAAAAGATTTGCCACCGACGGCCGCTTCAAGCAAACTTCATGATCATCAAGAGCCAAACATCGGGCAAGCAAGGCCATTGTTGAAGCAGCTGAGTCTTCTCTTGAAGGGGACAGTCCTTTATGTAGGCTGTTTGCGTGGTCCAAGTACGAGCCAGACATTGGTCAGAAGGAAGCTTACAAGTTAAGCTAAAGCTCCACTCCATGGCAGATGATAGTACTGCGAGTGACCAAAGGAATGTGACTCTGAACCTCCTCTGCTAAAGAGATTCGCGATCCCTGCAAAGACGCAAGAGTCTCCAATATCGAGAAGCCATCAGGAGCCCATGCTCTGAAATGATGACTCAGGACAATTAATGCTAAGAGTTAGGCATGACACCAGTCATCACCCAGCTCATACAGTCCTGACACATATTCATGCTTCTGTTCAAAGTATCTCAGGCTTGACTCAAGTTCGAGACACTTTGAAGGGGGTCTTGTACAAGCTTGAAAAATCTCAGCTGAAGACATCCCTTCCCCAAAGCACAGAAGATGCAAAAAACTGAGGCTCAATAAAAAAGAAAAAACAGACGATATGGAGAGAAGTCCCTTTATTGTCATGTCTACCAAAGTCTAGTACAGACACATCAGGACTATACATAAGGGACTAATTCTGTTCTTCTACAAAAGATCTTGTACAGATTCGACAGAAGCCTAGAAGGATCTACAAGGGATGCAGTCTTCGTCGAAGCGCAGCCTTCCTTCTTTTCGATACATACGCTGGAAGATTGACCTCCACCGAAGCTTGTTCTGATTTTTTTGTAGGCGCAGCTTCTCAGAATCATGTCCGTAACTCAGCACTTTGAAGAAGCCAGAGCCTTCAAACCAGAGGCGCAGCTACATGCCTGTCCCAACCTCAGAAACAAGATGGTGGTAGGCCCCACTCCCTTTTTTTATTTTAGAAGCCAGTGTCTTCACTTAGAGATGCAGCTACCTGCATGCGCCAATCTCAGACGCGCAAGGGTGTCATACCCTTCCCTTCGCAGCTAACGCCTTCACTGTTCAGAGGCGCAACTACTTACCTGCGTCCGCATGAAGCGTAGGATTGTGATATGCTCATACCATCTCCATTCCCACGATGCAGTCGTCTGCTCCAGATCAGAAGCTTAAGTCACTTTTCTACAAGAGACTTGGGAACTACCATCGTAACTAAATCAAGTCAACCTGTCGCTCCAAAAGTACATAACCTCGTCAACCTGAAGCACAAGCCTACATGTTGCCTACAGTACAGTGACTCCAGTAGCCTGAAACACAGCTTCATAAGTTGCTCTATATGTACAGAAGTATCGTCGTCATTCGAAGCCAAGTCCACTCTCCGCCTGAAAGCACAGAGGTTTTGTCGTCTCCAGAAGTACGGTCTACTCGTCGCCCCAGAAGCACAGCAGCACTTGGTCCTTACCAGAGGCACAGGAAGCATGGGTCCACCCTAATTAGTTTGTTTAAACCGCCTCTTGTAGAGAAGATTGGGATGAAATCATGATTGATATCATATCAGATTGATTTAAATCTTAGACGAGGATCAATTAGACTCCAAATCTAGGATGAAATTCCAAGATTTACTCGGCTGTATTCGAGCAAGCAAATCGGCACACTCCATGTGTTACCCTTCGGTTATGTTTATAACCACCAAAGATCTCGTTTGAGGGGAATCTCGATGTCTGCCACATGTCAGCGCTGCAGAAGCCCGTACCGTACAGTAACGAAAGATTCTTTCAAATCTCAGGAATTCTAATACACATTGCATATGTGCTCGGCTCTCTATAAATAGAAGGAGTTCTTCTTCCTCCAAGGGATGGACAAAAAGAGGGAGGAAACATTGATAAAAATCGACATTCTTCAAAGGATCAGCAATCTTTATCCATAAAGAATTGACCACCCTCATCCACCTATCAACTAAAGAACAACCAACCAACCAACCATCTTCAAAGGATCTTCTCATCTAGACAGTCTCTTGAACGGTGACCCCAGGGTCCCATCAAAGGCGCCAGAGAGCCATAGCAAGGTTGATTCATCGTCAGATCGTCAATGGAGTAAAGGAGCCACTGCAGCGCTCGATCTCCACCGTCACACTTTTCTAGAAACCTCTTCTCCTTGTACTTAGAATATCCTATTTAGGACTTGTAATGCCCCAGTCCCAATATACATAGGACCGAGTACGTGAACATGCCAGCTGTACATATACGAAAAATACTCCAATACATAGAATCCTCGTATACGTACATAAGCTGTATATAAAATAATCACAGGCAGAAGAATATAATAATCTAATCTCATCACAGCTTAACACAGAAGATATAAGATTCCAAAATGAATAAAGGTATCAAAAGATAGTCGGGTGGACATACCCACTCTAAACAGCTATAAAAATAGTCTCACAAGATCGGAGTCAAACCTCCGCAAAATAGAAAGGAAAGAGATGTAAAAATATCCACTGAATGTCTCAATAATGAATAGCCTAGATATCAGCAGGAGATGCCTCGTCATCAATATAGAATGGATCCAGTACAACTCCGTACTCCTGCGGAAACTCGTCTAACCCTGGAAAGATAACCAGGTCCTCAGCTGGACGTAACAAGATACAAGAAAATACCATGCCATGTAAACTGTGATATAAATAAAATAAAGGGGATGCATGCAATAGGGTTCCTGACCATTCTACTATGAATATGCATTTGAGAAACAATCCTTCGACGCATGAGCCCTGGCTATAGATAGGATCGGCATAGTCCCCATATAGGGCACCAGGGGACTACGTCCGTAACGTTCGAAGATCGTCAAACGGCATCATGTGCAAGGAGGTACGTCCATAACGCTCGAGGAAACGTCAGAGGGCCTGGAGCCTGCGTCTCCGGAGGAGCGCACAGGTAATCAGGGAAGTGCAAAGAAGCCCATACGTCAGGTATTGTTCTCCCAATGTAATGCCTAGTATTATCATCTCCATGACTGATATAAACCTCTAGTAACAGTCAAGTCTTCTAACATGCAATTCTATTGGCAGTTACTCCTATCCGTCGTACGCTCCATACGTATCGGTGGCCAGCCGACTACGCGGGTACGTGTCCTACATGTGATTCACAATACGTGGTAAAGTAAGTGTTAAGGCCGTATGAGATATACCAATACCTCATCAACAATGGGTGGTCACTAGACTAAGTCAATGCAAGAGAAATAAATAAAAGCGAGAAAACGACCGATAGAGTCGCTTGCACCCAAGTGTGACTTGGACGCACAGTTTTATAATAACAACAAATAAGAAATGCTAAAAGTAACAACTAAAAATAAGAATATAAATCACCGAGTAAGGTGGCAAGGTATCTTGCCTGGCAGTGCGAAAATAGCAACTCCAAGCAATAAATCATGTCAGCAAAAAATCCCAAAATCCACGAACGGCTCCGGATGCATTAACAAATATTAAGAACGATCCCGATGTAAAATATATAACTAGAAAATGCGTGTCCAAAAGTCCAATTCGGGAACAGGGGCAAAATTATAATTTTGGGTCAAAATGATGTCCGCCGTTGGACCCGTTTTGTACCGAAATGCGTGCCAAAGTCTATATTCTCTAAAGTCGTCAAACTATATATCTACGGATCCGGTTTGAGGAGACGAACCCAAGGGTATGTCCAATTTTGGATTCCGATGAGCCGTGCACAATTTTGCCTGTTGGATCGGGTCACAGGCCCGCCAAATTGGCGTTCTGATCAACCTTCTCAGAATCAGACCAAACTTGGCATACATGACCAAAAAATTGATGCGGTCCTGATGGTGCATGTTTTGTGTCGATTCTGAAGAACATGCACGAAGTTATGGCCAAGTTTGCAAAACGTCGATACGGGGGTATCTCGACGGATACACCCTAATTTCGTCGTGCACGCGCAACGAAATCGGGTTCCGTCAGTTCCCACACATCGCAACATCCATACGCGCCTTTTGATGTGTATAGGCGCGACCACGTCGCTTGGTTTGTCAGGGCGCATGCCGTATCTGACAGATTTCTAAATTTTAAAAACAGAATTGAAATTTTTCGTAGAACTTTAACCAGGTGTAATTTTTTACTTACTGGATGAAAAGTTATTCCAGAAGGTGCGTTACAATCTCGTATATATTGTTTTTGACCGTCTTTTATTAGTTTATCAAAATATTTAGTAATCGGTCCAAAAAATGGCTTCCAAGTTGGTACTTTAAAATAGTTTTCAATGCTACAGAAAACAGATTTTTCGCTAACTTCGTCTCGATTTTTCGAGCAAGTTAGTAGGTCGTTTTGAAATCCGTCTCAACGATCTCGAAGAGGGTCATGTGGGCTTCGCATCGAAATTTGTAGAAGTGAAAACGAAGGAGCGAGCATGAAGAAATTAGATCGAGAAGATGGGTACGTCGCTGCATTTTCAAAACAGGGTGTTCTGTCTCGCGGCTCGGTTTGTCGTCGTTCTCCGACAATACGGTGGTCGATGGCCAAGTGCAGGCAGTGGGGTAGCTGCGTATGGACATCAGCGAGGCTCGGGTGCATGGAATTGAAGTTCCGGGGAGAATCGAGGAAGGATTTTGAAGAAATCCAATTTTCGATTTTATGGAGTATATAGGATTTAAATCAGAAATTAACTGGGATTTGATTCCCTTTTTTATTCGGATTTGGGTCAATCTAGTAGAGAATCCAATTATGAGTGTATAGAAAAGGATTAGGATCAATTTGATGGAGATTCAGATATGTTTTGAATTTTTGAATTCTCACGAGAACATCCACTTGCGAGCACAGTGGGGGTTCGAGTCCTCCATCGTAACAAGCCTTTGCCTTTTCCTTCTCCGTCTCTGGTTATCAACCTTAGCAAGCCATCAGCTAAGATCAAGAGCCCACTTGTAAATGATGATGTACAAATCAATAAAGTAGCATCTCTTTGTAGTATACTGATGTCTTTTATTATACTCGATGTTACTTAGAAATTATAGATAACTTTGAACCACTTACAATAGGAGCAGTTCAACCTATCCAGGATGAAGTATCACTCGAACCAGTACAAGATTCCTTCTTCCTAGTTCCTTTCGGGAAGAAAGATGAACTTCCTATACTTTTTAGTAAAAGAACAGAGTAGAAGGCTACGCCCATAGTGTGGAAGAAAATGACGATAACGGGCGCCTCCAACTACGTCGTTATAGTCAACAGTCAAAAGATATTCAAAAGATGGGCTATAATTTAAAGATGGGCTATAATTTTAAAGCCGGTCTCAATGGCGGTAGAGGAAGACGAACTCCTATTCATATCCTCGCTCCAAAAGGAAAGTCACTGCAATACTACAGCAAAATGAAGCGTCGACTGGGTTATACCTCACCGATTCTGACTCCAGACGCCTCCGAATCCGACAAAGAGGAGCGATCTAACTCTTCTGATTCTGTTTCATGGAATTTTGACACCAGTGTAGGGCACATCCATCGAGTGACTCTATCTTCCAATATGGTGACCGCCGATTTCTCAGAAGACGATGGCAATTATGATGAAGCTCCTGAGTCAGATCCTTGGGCACGAAGAATGGAAAATCAATGGGAACTTCACTTCGAGCAACGGGAACCACCTACCGAAGATCAGTTGGTCCAGGTCGATGTCGGAAATGAAGCTTCTCCAAGGCCAATCTTCATCAGCAAAAGCCTTCCTGAAGTAGATAAACAAGAACTAATTCAGCTCATTAAGGAATACGTTGACGTATTCGCTTGGAGCTATGAAGATATGCCAGGATTAGATCCTTAGATCGCTACCCACAAACTCCACATCCTACCAAATACGAGGCCTAAACAACAACAATGACGACCTGACATGATGGATGCCATAGAAATTGAAGCCAAGAATCTCATGTGGCTTTGTCAGAGAAGAACAACATCCTGACTGGGTGGCTAATGTCGTCCCAGTTATGAAGAAATAGGGAAGGTTTGAGTCTGTATTAACTTTGGAGACCTCAACGATGCTTGTCCCAAAGATGAGTTTCCTCTTTCGATCACTGATGTCATAATCGATAATACTTGCGGATTCGAACGAATGTCTTTTATGGATAGATTTTCAGGATACAATCAAATCAAGATGCATCCAAAAGATGAGAAATATTCATTTTCGTACTACTCTAGGAGTCTATTGCTACACTGTCTTGCCATTCGGTCTTAAATATGCTGGCGCAACTTATCAGCGGGCTACGAGTACTATCTTCCGTAATCATTTGCGGAAGAGATCGTGCTATGTCGACGATATTGCTGTCAAAAGTCGTCTAAAAGAAGATCATATCCAAGATTTGAGAGAATCTTTGATCTAATGCGCCAGCATCAACTCAAGATGAATCCCACTAAGTCATTTCTGGGAGTCTTTATTGGAAAATTTCTCAGATTCGTTATTACCTCTAAGAGTATACACGTTGACGCCGGGAAGATCAAAGCCATTCAAGAGAAGCGTCCTCCACACAACCTAAAAAAGCTACGAGGATTCCAGAGACGACTTGCGTACATCAGGAGATTCATTTCAAATCTCTCTGGATGCTACAGACCGTTCACTCAGCTCATGAAAAAAGGTGTATCTTTCATTTGGACTGAAGAATGTCAACAAGCATTTGAAGACATAAAGCGGTATTTGATGAATCCTCTAGTTCTAGTGCCTCCAGTCTCAGGAATACCTATTTTTGATGTATGTCCGTGCAATAGATCATTCTTTGGGAGCTCTACTAGCCCAGAAGAACAAAGAAGGTCATGAACAAGCTATCTATTACCTCAGTCGCACGATGATTGGTGCCGAACATCGATATAGTCCGGTAGAAAAAGAATGTTTAGCCCTAATATTTGTTGTTCAGAAAATGCAACATTATATCACGGGTCAAACCATCCATGTTATTTATAGAGTCAACCCTCTTCGGGTCTTGATGAAGAAGCTCAGTACACTTAATTACAGGCTCGCTACATGGGCTATACTGCTGGCACAGTATGATATGGTTTATGTCCCACAAAAGTCTGTTAAGGGTCAAGCCCTAGCCGTCTTCCTGGTAGCTCATCCAATTCCGGAGACATCTAAACTATAAGACGAGATTCCTAATGAAACCTTGGAATCTAACATGATTTCAGAAAAAGTTCTTTCTTGACTTCTATTCTTTGATGGTGTATCCAGAATTGGACCCAAAGGTACCATTATCGCTGGAGTCGGAATTGTCCTTGTATCACCGGATGGATTGGCTATCCAAAGAGCTTATTCTTTAGACGAGCCATGCTCCAACAATGTGGATGAATATAACGCTCCCCTTACTGGTCTTCAATTGGCTAAACAGTTGGATATTGAGTATCTTGAAGTATACGGAGACTCTAAACTGATCGTCAATCAGGTTAGAGGCACGTATGAAGTTCGGCATCAGGATCTGGTTCCATATCATGAGGCAACAGTCAGACTGGCTACATCATTCAAAGGCTTCTTTATTGAACATGTACTTCGGGCATGCAATACGGAGGCTAATGCACTTGCTAAGCTTGCAGCAGTATTAGCAATTCCTTTAAGAAGATAGCAGATGATTGTCATCACTAACAGAGAATTACTTTGCATCGAGAATAACTCAAACATTGAATTCAGCAATTCAACTAAAATTGACGTCATTAGTGAAGACTAGAGAGCTCCTTTCATCAACTTCGTGGTACATGACATCTTACCGAAGATCCCAAGGAAGCTACAACAATCCATCGGCGATCGCTCCAGTTTTATTACAATCACACCTCCAAAACACTCTATCGGCGAACATTTGATGGTTTACTTCTACGTTGTCTTGTGGGAGATGAAGCAAAACAAATACTACGCGAAGCTCACGATGATGTCTGTGGTGCGCATCAGCCCGGTCCTAAAATATAGGATCGTATCTAACGTATGGGCTACTATTGGCCCACTATGGTGTCAGATGCTATTGAATACGCAAAGAAATGTCGAGCATGTCAAATCCATGCAGACTTCATCCACCAACCATCGGAATTCCTTCATGTAACTCAAGGTCAACTAGTCCGTTTACTAATTTCTAGGTCATACACAAAATTTCAGGTCATTCGGAGTTCGTTTGAGTCGATTTGGATCAAGTTTGACCCAAAGTTGACTTTCGTGAACTTGGTCAACTTGTCGGCCAATTCGACCGAACTAGGCTCCTAACGACGAACCTAATCTGTCCAAACACTTCCTATAGTCATATCACAAGAATTTATTACATTACCTATATTATACATTCATCACAATTAATATATAGATACTATATATATACATACACAAATATATAATACATATATATAAATTAGGAAAGGAAACATGGTTTGTGAGTGAACAATGATGTTGGGGCTGCTGGTTAAATCTGAGCAACAGAATAATATGAGACTATAAGAGTAATCTATGTATAAGATATTACAATCAATAGTAAAATACCTAATATATATATACATATAGGCTTATATGGAAATATAAGTATATACCAAGAATAAAACCAACGAAGGTCGATTCTGATCCTGGAGCAAGCTCCCAGGTCTGAAATCAGAGCCTCGACCCTCACATAAACACATTTTCGAAGTTAAGCATTTAAAGAATTATATATATATATATACAAATATATATATCTATATACATTAATAGGTAAAATACCATATATGCCTAAAAATAGGTAGAAAATATGAATCAACCCCGAGAGTTGATTCCCACAAGTCCAAACAGTGTCCAAGGACCAAATACTCAGAAATTATGTCAAAATTCTCAGAAATCGAAATATCACATAAATCCCAAATTTCCAATTCAATGAAAACCCGATTTTTCATAAAAAGACTCAAAACGCAAAATACTCAGAAGTAACCCGCAAAACTTGGCAAATAGGTCGGTCTCGACACATGGGACGTGCTCGGGTACTCCCGGAGTCGAAACCGTGTCTGTGTCGTGTCCAGAGAATGCATATCGGAAAACCGATTTCGCGCGTCGAAGAGGGTGTTCTCGCTCGATTGCGCGTCACACGCGCAACGAGAAGCCTCGTGCTCGTGCACACGGCTAGGTAGGGTCACGGGGTAGGTCTATGAAATGTCGACATGACACGAAGTGTAGCGACGCGATATAGCAGCTCACGCAACAGCGCGTGGCCTGCGCGCGCGCGTGCATGCGTGCATGCGGTTCGTCGCTCGTGGCTCGCGCGTCGGGCCACGCCACGACTCGGGATCGAGTCCCTGGGTAGTCTAGGTATGGGCTACGTGTTCCAACTAATGGTACGGGTCTTCGACGTGCCGTGTTCGCGTACGAAGGCTGTGTCAGCGGCAAATTTCAGCCCGAGTGCACAGTTTAGCCGACCAGTACACGATTTCTCCGCGCTCACTCGACCAAACATCATGAAATTTTACGGGTATGTGGGCAGAGGTTGCCCCTACGTGCGCGTAAAATTTCATGCAAGACAGAGCTCTGTGCGTCGAGTTATGTCGCACAGACTGCAGGGCATGCACGGGACCATGCACGGGATCTCGTGCACGCGTGTCCGTGTCCGTTCGGATGCCGAAATCGTGTCGATTTCCGATCCGTCTTCACGAAAGTTGTTACAAATCATAAAGAAAGGATTTCATGAAAACAGAATCAAAAATTAATACTTTTCAATTCTAAGTGGCATTTTGCCGAACACGTGCAACGTGAGACCGATACGTGTCTGATCAAACGAAGTCAAAACCCAACCAAACTTCAAGGACATGTCAAGGGTACCTATATGGATGCAATGACAAAGAAAAATTCAGAAGAACAAAGCTAGAACGAGTTTTACCTATTGGGTGTCGGAAGCCAATGAAAGCAAGTCCTCGAACGCTTTGTAGGCCGATTTCCCCCAAGCAAATGCCTCCGCCTCCTCGCTAGCATTGCTCCAGCAAGATCCTCTCCTTCCTACGAGCACGACGGTATTTGTTTGAGGAGAATCGAGCTCCGGATGCAAAAGTTGTAAATTTTGGAAGGGGAGAGATCTAGCGTTTCTTGGAGGCTACAACTAAATGCAAATGAGGGGGAAGTGGCTGCCTATGGCCGGCCAAGTATAGGGGGTAGGGTTAGGGTTAGGTGCATGGGCTTGGGCTCCCTAGGTTGCTAGTAATGCCCAAGTCAAATAGGTTTTAAAAGGCTATTAGAAAATGGCAAAAAATCAATTAACTAGGCCTAAAATTAATTAGTAAAATCTAATTTCACTCTAATGATAATAAATCTAATTCTAAAATGTCATCAAGGTTCTAAGTCATGGTTGGCTAGGTTAAACCTATCAAAACTACTCAGACAGCAAACCAACCCACATATCATCACATGAATTCAATAATAAATAAAATAATCTAAAATTACCAAAATACCCTTGAAATGAAAAGTGGGTGTGACACGAGAACAACGATCTGCTTCGATGTCTGATCATTCAGGAGTTGTTTGAGGAGTGACAT
The DNA here is from genome assembly GCA_029216955.1 of Iris pallida. Taxonomy (NCBI): domain Eukaryota; kingdom Viridiplantae; phylum Streptophyta; class Magnoliopsida; order Asparagales; family Iridaceae; genus Iris; species Iris pallida. The sequence goes on from JANAVB010014549.1 coordinate 20,468, forward strand.
AACCCAAACCAACACCGTTTTGTTGATAATAGTTCTCGGGTTTGCCAGGAGGAGCAAAGAGACGTATTGGCAACCGTCGTCCCCGACCGTAGTTTAGCCCTTGGTCGCTTTTAATATCATATCCTATGTTCTGGATGATATTCTTGGCCTGCCAACTATATCGGAAAAGTTGCATTTTCCCAGAGTCATAGTCAGCTTCGGTGTTGTGATTAGGCGAAGTAGAGTCCAGAACGAACTTTCTTTCACCAATTATTCGATCGAAGATGATTAGTTCTTCACCTTTCTTTCTAGCTGGAACAATGAAGTAGTGGATATCTTCTGGCCAGACTTTTCTTCGCAGATGAGGCGTCGGATCGGCATATAGAGGTGTGGTCCTATGCCGTTCTCTAGAGCGTATATCGTATCTACATACTGGTTTACAGATTGGTAGACATCGGAGTAATTCAAAGATAAACCTTTACTTAGAAAATACGCAAGTTCTTCTTCAGGGATAACATCATCCACTGAAGGTACATTATTATGAGTATTGATATACTCATTGAGAGGATCATTATCTGGAAGAGGAGCCACAGTCTTGACCAAGTTCACAACATATAGTAATTCTTCAGGATTGGGAGGAAGGACTTCAGCAGGTTCCACCCGAGGTGTCTTACGGAGAGTGATGGTCAATGGTTTGACCTTATCAGGGTTCTTCTTTTTCACCCAGATGAGAGGCTTTGCAGTACTTTTTGGGGTAGTACATCATTTGACTCGGATAATCAGGAGACCGTCATTGGAGGATGAACTCACTTCAGCTTCATCGTCAGCTTCGTTGCCGTTATCCTTGGAGGGCTGAGATTGGTAAAGTACCGAATCTCCATAGTAGGCTTCAATGCCCTTAAAAGGATAGACATCGGCAAACTCCGTCTTCATGACGCCATCGCGTTGACGTACTTAAAGTACTATGAAGTATGGAAGGAACGATCATGTTCTCGTGTATCACGGACGTCCCAACAAGACGTTGTAGGATACATTGACGTCGATTACATAGCAAGAAACCTCCGTTTGGAGATCACCAATCTGGCACTTGAGACGGATCTTGCCCAGCGGGTGGCTTCTCAGCATTGAAAGCCATGATAGTTGTATTGGTTGCAGATAGCTTTGCAGAGGGATTCCTAGAATTTAGAGTAAACTTCTAGGAATGATGCTGAAGGATGAGCCTGGATCGATGTGCATCTGATCAACTTAATCGCCCCGATATACCCTGTATAGTACAGAGGTCTATCATGACGATTATTTTTTAGTAGCATGTCCTCTGTAAAAAGGTGATGTTGGGCACCACTTCCATAGTACTGTGGCAATGAGGACAAGAGGCGTGGTCTTCAGTGGGGGCTTTGACTTAGCAAGATAAGAGTCGACATGTAGTAATGCCTCACTTAAGGCCTTCCGCATTTCTTTGGAGAGTCGCAATAGACAGAGACAACCTGGCTGGTGTATTGGCCAGCTGTGCCAGTATGTCAAAGTTGTAAGGCCGATCCATGCCTTCGGGAGTTGGTGCCTTCAGAGACTTGTCAAATTGCGTCTCCTTTTGCTTGGTTTGTCGGTAGTTGAGGGCTTAGACGGACCAGTTCTAACTTGTGGGGCAGCAGGAGCTTGAGAAGATACTGCTCTTCTTGTGCAGGGTCATAAGTTCGTAGGTAAGCCTTCCTAGATCGCGTCTCACTAGATAGAACTTCGTAAATGGGAGAAGACACCATATGACACGATTTGTATTTCTTGCCCCTCTTTACTTTGGGAGATACCACCCCCTGCGTTTCTTGCACAAGGTCCGGATGGAACCACATGATCTCACCACGTTCAGTCATGAGTGGCACCGAGGTTGAGTTGTGAGCTGGCGGCAGGTTAACGACTTCCATTATTGCCTTGGGGATCGGGACTACGCCGTCTGGGACTTCTGTGGGAGGAAAGTCACCAAATTGAAGAGAGATCATGTTAGAAGATACGACCTTGTCTTCAGCTTCGAGGTTGATCATTGGCTGTCGATAAGTTGTTGTATCTTCTTCTTCAGGATGATGCAATCCTTAGTAGAGTGGTGCACGTACTGATAAAGACAGTACTTGGGATCGTTGAGTTGGTTCGCCTCCGCAGGACGTGGTGGAGGCAGTGTCAGTTTATTACCCTTCGTCAATGTGTGAAAAATGGTAATAACATCGTCTTCGTAAAGAGAAAGTCTCCTTAGGTTTGTCAGAGACGCCCTGAGAATGGAAGCTCCCTTGGAAGTGTCGACCTTCAAGACTTCTTTCCTTTTACCCCCACGGACAGGGATAGTTTGAGGGTGCTTGCCTTTGTCTTCAGATTTGGGTGTTTTCAACCCCAATAATTCCAGATGAGGGACGTCATTTTCAGCAGCATCAGCAGTCCCAATGAAAATGGGCCATGTATCATACTTATGTATACCCAGACAAAACTTTACTGTAGGAAGGAAGTTATGTCAACAAGTATCCATAAGTTCTGAGTCTGGTATACCGAAGGGCATCTTCAATGCTAACCGCCTGAAGCGTTCGATGAAAGCAATGACAGACTCAATCCTCCTTTGCTTGGTCTCGATGAGGGTGGACATACTAATATGCATGCCACTCTCGTAAAACCTATTGAGGAATAACCTCTCAAAGTCTTTAAAAGAATTGATACAACCGTCAGGCAGACTACAGAACCATTCAAAAGCTACCCCTGCAGATGCTAATAAACAGCTTTGACAAGAACGGATCGTCCCTGGGTAAGTGCAGAGTCTGCATGTTGAAGTATGTCATGTATTGACGAGGAGAAGTTATCCCGTCAAACGAATTTAGCATCAGTGGCTTGTAGTTAGGAGGGCAAGTAGCATTCTCTCATTCAGGAGGATAGGGTTGAGATATCCCCATCTTCTGAAGCTTTTTGTGTGAGATGGTATCGAGACAGGCAACCAGAGAATCAATTACATCCTGTTGATTGAGCAGGTGTTGAGAAACGGATGCTGTACGGTTGTCAGGCGTTGTTGGTGAAGGACCACCCCAGCATTTGCAATATATGGAGGAGGCACAACGGAATGATACTCCTTCTCTAGTGAAGAAGGGTTGTTGCTATGAGCCGGACTAACGTGAGCCGAGACATTTTATTGAGGTGGAAGAACAGCCCCAGCTTGGACCGCCATGATACTGGTAAGCATATCAGTGATCTTGGCAAATGTTTTCAAGACCCTCTAGCCGTTTGTTGGTCTGATCACTGGCTTCTTCAGGTCTCTCTCCATCCGCCATGTATGTAGATAACATGCAAGGACGGACAGAAGAAACAGTACAACTGATGCTGATGATGTCGTCTTAAGTTGAAGAGTCCCTCATCTTCAGGTAGGGGAGGTAGATAGTCGCTGTCAGACTCAGAGAGATCATCGTCATCGGAAGGCTACCCCCGGTGTGAAGGTCATCCGCTTCAGACTCTGAGGGAATACTACCCCCAACTGAAGGATCATCACCTCCAGCTCGGGAGACCTCGTCATCTATACGGATCTCGTCCTCGACCGAGTACCCATATAGACTCCTTAGATGTGACAGCCTGGTGGCTATTTGTTGGCAGACTTCTTCTTCTTCCTTTCGCGGAACTGAGAGAAAAAGTTGGGTTCGTGGTCCACCTTCTTTGATTGGGGTCCATAAGGGGGACCCCATGAAGCCATATTCGATGAAACATACAGTGGCTTTTCATTGTCAGAGCAATGCAGTCAGTCGAAACACGGACTGCCTCTGAGGCACTCTCGTTGCTTTGGAGCAGCAACAGTTGATGACAATACAGGGGCATGGATGTACAACATGAATGTTTGTATCCTCCCTTGATTTACGCTTATGGTTTATCATGTCGCGTAAGTCAGTGGAAGGGAGTTTTGCCTTAAAACCCGTCACACATCGATGAGCTTTGCATATGGGTTCGTAAGAAGAGTTGGTGCATCCGGACTTAGTTCACGTGCAGGGGCAACCCCCACACCTAAGTTCTGTGATGACCTTGAAGACAGCCCCGTGCTATACGCGTTGGGCCTGTCTTTTTGCTGTGGGCGCATAGGCCCTGGAATCTGCCTTTGGGCGCATGCTTGGCAGCATGCCTAAGCTTCCCCGATGTAGGCGCATAGTATGGGTCAGTTAAGCTTCGGCGCATAGCCTTGGGCGCATGACCCTGGATGCATAATCTGTCGAAGACAGAAGTCTTTGGCCAGATTATGCGCCCACACACCCTTTTGGGCGCATAGCTTTAGGCGCATGCTTGGTGGAGCAGCGTTGTTTTCTCCCATCTTCGCCATAATCTGTGAGCCTCGCTGGGTTAGCCCAGAGTGTCGAACACTTCGATTCTTGGCATCGTAGTATTTTTCTTTTCCAAGTCTCGAGCGTTGAACACTCTGTTTGGTTGCAAAGAGAGAAGTCGCTGGGCTAGTAGAGCCCGGAACGGTGTGAGCCTTCTTCATTTGTGGAGCTTCTGTAGCAGAGCCATGTGCCCATGTGACAGAGTCCTTCATTGCATATCTGCTATGACACTGGCAGGATATGCACTGTGAGCCTTCGGAAGCCGAATCATGCGAGATTTGTTTGGCTTTGCTGATTTTGAGGGGAGTAGAGCCGTCCCTTGAGAGCACTCTTCGAACGCCTGCTGATCGAACTTCACGATCAACATCTTCTGAGTGCTCCCCACTTTGTGGTATCGAACTGTGTCACCACCTTCTCGTCAGAGGAAAAGGTAGTCCCCAGCAGAGTCGCCATTTTTGTGGACACACACAAAAAGAAAAAGAAATATGTCTTTTTTTTGCATAAGGCACCACAAATGAGTACGCCTGAGAGATCCTGCGCTGAGGATCCCCGAGTACAAAAAGAATTTTGGGGAATGGGACGATGGAGATCGAGCGACAGTTGCTCCTTTACTCCGTTGACACTCCGATACAAAAGTGGAAGAAAACCTAAAATGGCTAACTCTCGGCTCACTGGCAAGAAGTACAGCAATTTGGCTCTTGAAAATGCTCTCCATTCTGTGTTTTGAAGAGGTATGAGACCCTTTTTTATAGTCGTTCTTGTGCTGGAATGATGTTATGCACCCACATGAGAAAATATACTGGTTTTCATGTGGGCGCATAGTCCTGCTTTGGGCGCATAGGGTGTAGGCGCATGCAGAATGTGTGATCGTGGGTTGATCGTGGTATTGACATGGCCGCATGCTTTGGTGCACGACCTCGTGGAGACTGACGTGGCGTATGCTTCGGTGCACGATTGGTCGTGGTTTGAGCGAGTCGGGGGCTGTTCTGGCATGGGCACATAGCCTAAAATAGGCTATACGCCCCCTTCTGGAGGAGCCTAGAGTAGGTATGGGCGCATAGCTCACTCTGGAGACCTGGGTGCATATGACTTCACTGGTGACTTGAGCGCATATGACTTCACTGGTGACTTGGGCATATGCTTCACAGTTGACTTGGACGCATATGTCTTCCCTGCTTGGGCGCATGGTTGTCAAGTCTACCAAAATTTTCATACTTCTACATAGCTTCCTACGAAGCAAAGATCCTGAAGATCAGGGAGAACTGGTTCTTCGACGCGAAGGGTCTTTCGCATGTACGTGTTGAAGACTGAGCGTTAGCTGTCGTTATCCGTATTCACTTGTTTAGCCGGGAAGAGATAGATGAACTGGGTGCTTACCCAACCCTGAGAGGAGCAATTGCGGGGTCTTTTAAGATTAACTCCAGTTCTGACAGAATGACATTTTTACCTTCGTGCGAGTTGGGCTGTCTTACTCTCTGTGAGTTTTACATCCTGGGAGCCTGCTCAGTGACATGTCCAACAACACCTTTGCTTTCAGTTCTTTGACCTTTGTAAATCTTATACTGGCTACCAAGATCATGTACCCAAAGGGTGAATTTCGGGTTGAAGGTGGTGTCATTTATAACCACCACTTTCTAAAAATAAGGGTTTTTTTGACTTTTGTGAATTTAATTATTTTAGTTATCTTTTAATTAATTTAATTGTGTTGGTGATGTTATTTTGGTAAAACCATAGAACCACCTTGACTAGATGATTAGACATGACCATGGTAGACTAGATTGTTTGTTTTAACAAAACTTAGAACTCATTTTCATTTAGTTAAATAGTCTCTATTCTAATTAGATAGTCAATTGAAATTTTAGGTTAAAAACACTAAGTTAGAATAGACCCTTTTCTTAGAACTTGTCAAGACAACTTAGAGGGCCTTCTAGACTTTCCACTAATGAACTAAACCCTAAACTAAACCTAAAATGGCAGCCCACCTTCATTAAATAGCCCCACCTCTTCATCTTCCTCCTCTTTCATTCAAAACCTAACCCTAATTTGGAAGCTTTTCTCCAAATTGTTCCTACCCTTTTCTCATCCAAATTCCCCAAATTAGTTTCATTCTTTTCCCCTTAGAGAGGTGAAGACTCTATTGGCTAGATTAAAAGGATTTGAAAGGATTTGGAGCTTTGGAGCATGAGGGGATTCTAGATCTAGGGATTTGTTCCTTGGGAATCCATCTCCCAATTGTAAGAGCTCTCTAAACCCTTCACATTTCATTTCTTTAGTATAGATGCATTTATTTAGGACCCCCATTCCATTAGGGTGGAATCGAGGCTCTCCTCTTCCTATTTGAAGGTTTTTCTCTTTCGCTTTTTTATTCAATTTAGGGGAAATCCGAAATTAGGATTCTAGTGTTTGTCAGATTGATAAATTAGGTCATGCTAGTGTTGTAGACCATGTAGGCATGCTTTGGGTCAAGTTTGATCCATTTGGGGTGTGTATCACGAGAGTATCAGATACGCACATCAAGTGTTTCACGAAATGACCCATAAGCATTCCATGTTTTAATTTTAGTTTTAATTATTAATTCGGGTTTGTTTTGACTTGGATTAGCTATATTATGGTTGTCTAGTATAATGGATTGGATTTAGTAGATTGAACATAGATATGGGTTGGGGTTTTTAGTATAATAGTATATTGTTCATTGTAAACCATGTTCAGTCTAATTCATGTGCAGTCCACACTTGAGTATCAGCCTATTACTTCTTTGTTCTGTCACTGTTTGTTAATGCAGTCCCTGTTTTATTTGCTTAGCTTTTGATTCTTTACATGATAAGTCCTTTCTTTCCCTCTTCAAGTTTAGTTAATGTCCTGCATATTGGTCAGTCCATTACAAATGTGTTTCAGACCTTAAGATTTGTCCACTACATTTGCAGTTCAGTCTTAAACTAAAAAGTCCATTCCTACATTGGTTTAACTTAGTATACCCCTATGTTTCCCATCAATCCTATAATTCAGTGCAGTAGCAGCGTATACTTCCCTGTGTGTTCTAATATTTAGGATATGGGTCCTTCGAATATGTATTTGTCTGTTCCTTTTGTTAGGATTTTGTCCATTCCACTTGTAGTTGAATCCCCACTATGCATCATTAATTAACTGTCCTTTACTTGTATAGCTCAGATCTCATTCCACTGTTTATTAGAATCCAGTCTATGGTTTAACATGCAATCCCATTCCTTGTATCAATCATTCTTGTGGAGGACATTCCATATGTCCAGTCATCAAGCAGATAGCAATGAGGCAGTCCTCTTTTTTAGTCCATATTACATCATATTTGTCCATTATGTATCTTCCTTTGTATCAGTAAGGGTTGCAGGGGAAGGAGAGTAGCGGGTTTCCTGTGTCAATTGTATTGGCATGTAGGCATGTATGAGTATATGAGCATGAGTATATACTAGAATTAGTGAGTGTCAAATGACAAATGTGGAGTGAAGTGTGAACCCTTGAGGCTGGTTAGTGGTCTCAGATTGAAGGGAGGTATCCTATACATGATGGTTAGCAGTGTAGTGGAGAAGAGCATGTATTAGTAAATGTATGGAATAATATCATCTCATAGAAATGGGATAATTGTATCAATATACCTATAGGGAACCCATACAGGCAATGCAGGACTACCTTTTGCAGACTAGTAGCAGCCACGAATGGGAAGGGGGCTCGATATAGATTTTCTTGGTAGAGATAGGAACTCCAGACCCTCACTTCTCTTATTTGATCCAGGACTCATGTTCATTAGAGTAACAATCCATTTTTCCATAAGTTCAGTCTATTTGAGCTCAACTCTGGTAGTATGCAGACCATCATTTAATGTCCCATGGCATTTCTTTTTTAGTCATTTAGCAGTTAGCATTCAAGCTGTGTCATACAAATTCATTCTATTATTCCACTGACAGATTTGAATCCAGATAACCCCTTTTATTTAGTCCAGGTTCCCCAGGTTTCAGTTTAGGATTTGAACTTTATCTGTTGAACCTATTCCTTTATGTTCAGTAGTAGTAGCTTAGGCTATGAATGAGAGGTACATCCGAGCCTCTCAGCATTCTCCTTCTTCTTTATTACAGGACTTGGATGTCCTGTCATGCGTGAGTGTACTATATATGTATATATAAGAGTGATTGTGAAGGCTGTGTTGTGTGTGTGTGTGAGTATTAGAGAGATTAGATGAGTCTCTTAGTAGTGATGTTGGTTTAGGTGTATAGGTATCAGTAGTGTAGTGTCTTGAATGTCTCTAATGTGTGTGAATGGATATAGGAGAAGTGGGGACTTGAGTAGTAGCTTTCTACTATTGGCTAGAAGCAGAAGTAGCTTAGTAGGTGATTGTTTATCCATATGTGAGGGGAGGAGTGTCAATCAGTGAATGTTGAGGGAATGGACTTATGTGTGAATAGTGTATCAGATCTGGATAGTGTATCAAGTAAACTTTTGCTACTTTAGGCAGCAACAGGTGCTGCATTCTGCTTTAGGCAGCAAGTAATGTTTGTGCTCTCCTTAGAGCAGCAGCGATGGTATGTTGTGGGGAACGACCAATAGGCTACATATCAAACTCATCCATGTTAGATGTGCCTTCCTGTGTGTGTTCAGTCATGAGATTTCTGTAAGGTTGGTTGAGAAATTCAAGTGGAGAGCAATAGCACAGTGGATATAGGCATCTGCAACTTGTGCATAAAGTAGTATGCTAAAGGAGAAATGGTGAAAGAAGTTCATGGTACCTGTAATAGGAGGGTCAATGATACCAAGTGACCCTTGATACTTCTAATGGCAACCTACAAGGGCAATTTGGGACCTTAAGGGGAGGTTGGAACCTGGTCGAGTGGATGAATAGTTGGCAGACATGCGATTGGGGGAAGGGGAAGACATGGTTCTGTTCATTGGCACATGTAGTTATCCTATTCCATTATATATATAGCAGTTAACATATATATAAGATATGAGATAAGATGTATGTATGTATACCAATAGGTATAAAGATATATAGTAGATTGGGCACCTTAATATATAAATGACCACATAGACATAGTGGTAAGTATAGCACTTGTTAGGCTATGTTAGAAAGATGGTTGGTTGGCTAATTGGTTTACCTGAGTATATATATATATATATATATATATATATATATATATATATATATATATATATATATATATATATATATATATATGTTTGTCTAAGTAGCTTGATGAGGGTTTAGATATAGTATCCTATAGTTAAACTACAAAGTATGAACATATAAATTGGGTTGAAACCTAGGTTTGAAATATGGCTTGATACCACATTACCCCTAGCACACTATATAGCCTAAATTGGCAAAACTTTAGATTTAGGATAATTGACCAATGTTTGACCAATAGTTGACCATTGGACTAGGATTGACCAAATTTGACTTGATTGACCGAAAAATTGCCTAGTAGCATATAAACATACATTTAGATATACTGTTTACTTTAGAACATTAAATAACCCTGTATATCTCACATATAGGTTTGTATGACACCACTTTGGGTATCGATCCTCATTCATTGCTCTGGACGATAGACGAGTACATTCTCTGATAGTTTTTATTTGCTTGATGATTATTATGATTTAGCTTCTAGTATCTATGCGATTCTCTGACACAACTCGGATTGGTATTTCTGGATCCATTGTATGCGACACACATACTTTACTTGTCTGGCCTCTATTTCTGGAGTCACTCTCTGGAATCACCTACTGGCATCACATTGTTCTGGCTGGACTTGTACTCGATTTACGTGTCGGGATATGGATTCACTTGTACTTGTCGGGGCGGGGAAATACTCGAGTAGACATGTAAACATTCCCAATCGTACTAGAACCACTCCTACTGGTCTAATCTAGAAAGATAGCCATCGCACGCTTGCCAAGGGTGCGATGTGACGTATTTATCCCGTAGTCGTTTACATGTCGAAAGCGATATTTTAAAATAAACTGGTTTTAGTGTCTTGTACTGGGCTCACCCTGGAATCACACTTGACTCATATTATACTGTCTGGACTCACATCACATTGCTCTAGTTCAAATATCTCTATTTACAGTCTACATTACCATACTCCTCTAATTTACTATATTTACTCTCTTGTACATTAGTCAACTGCTGTTCTATTTTATTTTCTATCTCAATCTTTCTATGTTCATCAAGTATTACTATCTATAACTGTTCTATAGTCTTTTCATTTATTTAGAACTACTAGAGGAGATGTGTTTGTTCCATCCTGACTGGATATATTTTTCAGATGATTGCCCAGAGGATCCGTGTCCTACGTACTACGGATTCGAGGAGGGAATAGCTACCTTGGGTCCTGATTCTCAGGCGTGATCATCGGGAGACTTTGTACTAGTTTTGGCTTTGTGTTAGGTTCATTGTTAGAACTGTTGGCTTGTATTGTAATGAAGATTTTGACATTGTATTTGAGATTTGATTTTGGATATTATTTCAGTTGTTGTTGAGTCTTTATGGTATATAGACTTCTTTGATATCTTATCGTACTTTAGACTGTGATTGAGTATTCAATGTTATCTTTATACTTGTCCTCCATTCGGAGTTGAGATCTATGACAGGTACATTATATTATTGTGTGAGATAGTTAGTTAGCGACCTAGACAGTGTTCTACCGCCGATTCTACGGTGTAGGCTGGGCGCTGTTACGCACTCATGCCCCTATACCGGGTATGGGCCGTGACATGTTTTTAGTAGTGGCCCATGTAGGTCGAGATTCGTATTAGTACGATGTCGTGGTAGTGCGTATCTCCTATAGAGAGAGGGGATACTCAATCACAACTAGGAATTTCATATATTTGAATCTACTTACACTTGTTTAAATCTGAATAATCTTATTTCATACTTGTCCTTCTTTCACAATATCATCCTTGCCCTGTTATTGTCCTCTTGTTTGATCTGTCCTCAGGATGCCGCCGAAGACTCGATCACACCGCTTTGTTCCAGAGACTGTTGCTGAGAGGTTTGCTACCACTCGTCTGGTTTAGCATGCACTGGCTAGCCAGTGCATAGGGATATTTTAAAATAAACTGATATTTTAAAATATAGTATGTGTGTCGCCGCTAGCCAGTGTATGCGACACACATACTTTACTTGTCTGGCCTCTATTTCTGGAGTCACTCTCTGGAATCACCTACTGGCATCACATTGTTCTGGCTGGACTTGTACTCGATTTACGTGTCGGGATATGGATACACTTGTACTTGTCGGGGCGGGGAAATACTCGAGTAGACATATAACATTCCTAATCGTACTAGAACCACTCCTACTGGTCTAATCTAGAAAGATAGCCATCGCACGCTTGCCAAGCGTACGATGTGACGTATTTATCCCGTAGTCGTTTACATGTCGAAAGCGATATTTTAAAATAAACTGGTTTTAGTATCTTGTACTGGGCTCACCCTGGAATCACACTTGACTCATATTATACTGTCTGGACTCACATCACATTGCTCTAGTTCAAATATCTCTATTTACAGTCTACATTACCATACTCCTCTAATTTACTATATTTTACTCTCTTGTACATTAGTCAACTGCTGTTCTATTTTATTTTCTATCTCAATCTTTCTATGTTCATCAAGTATTACTATCTATAACTGTTCTATAGTCTTTTCATTTATTTAGAACTACTAGAGGAGATGTGTTTGTTCCATCCTGACTGGATATATTTTTCAGATGATTGCCCAGAGGATCCGTGTCCTACGTACTACGGATCCGAGGAGGGAATAGCTACCTTGGGTCCTGATTCTCAGGCGTGATCATCGGGAGACTTTGTACTAGTTTTGGCTTTGTGTTAGGTTCATTGTTAGAACTGTTGGCTTGTATTGTAATGAAGATTTTGACATTGTATTTGAGATTTGATTTTGGATATTATTTCAGTTGTTGTTGAGTCTTTATGGTATATAGACTTCTTGATATCTTGTCGTACTTTAGACTGTGATTGAGTATTCAATGTTATCTTTATACTTGTCCTCCATTCGGAGTTGAGATCTATGACAGGTACATTATATTATTGTGTGAGATAGTTAGTTAGCGACCTAGACAGTGTTCTACCGCCGATTCTACGGTGTAGGTTGGGCGCTGTTACGCACTCATGCCCCTATACCGGGTATGGGTCGTGACATGTTTTTAGTAGTGGCCCATGTAGGTCGAGATTCGTATTAGTACGAGGTCGTGGTAGTGCGTATCTCCTATAGAGAGAGGGGATACTCAATCACAACTAGGAATTTAATATATTTGAATCTACTTACACTTGTTTAAATCTGAATAATCTTATTTCATACTAGTCCTTCTTTCACAATATCATCCTTGCCCTGTTATTGTCCTCTTGTTTGATCTGTCCTCAGGATGCCGCCGAAGACTCGATCACACCGCTTTGTTCCAGAGACTGTTGCTGAGAGGTCTGCTACCACTCGTCTGGTTTAGCATGCAGTTAGGACTGCTCAACTCCTTACGTCTGCTCACATGGGAGTATCTGCTGCTTTCGGGGGTCCTCCTCTACCTGTTTCGAGGATTTTCTCGGTTATTCCCTGCACCCTGCATGAAAGCTGGTGGGGGATCAGTACGTTCGTCTCACATGTACTGATGAAAAGACCCACTTTCTAAGCCGATATTTAGTATTTATGTTGAATCCTGCAACTTAGCTTATAATCTTGCTATATTCTCCTTAGGGTCGATTTCATGGCATATACGAATAGCGATAAAGCATGTTATCATGGCAAGCATGTTATCGAAGAATTTCATAAGCATGCAAACAGGTAATATCAAGCAATCTCGTGTTTTGTTTCATGGCAGGATTTCTAACCAACAACGACGCACTCGCCCTTGCATCGTGTTTGCCATTAAATATCAAGAACAAAAATTACAGAGGAATTGAACTTGATTGCAAACTCACTTGTACAAAAGAAAGCCTAGAAAGAAATCCTAGGAAACAATCTAAGTACAATTGTTTAGTTTTTGATTCTGGGGGTGACGATAGAGGCTCGGGAAAGTGTAGCAACTCTGCCTTACTCCTTGGACTATCAGACGCAGTCTTTGCTCTTGAAGAAATTTGCCAGCCTTTGATTGCCAACCTTTAGCACGGGTGTAGTACCCTGCCATTTATAGTGATTCCTGCAATAGCAGATTTGGGCCGCATAAAGGACCATGTGGATACGTGTCTGTAACAGCACACAAAGACTCGATCTTGGGCTGCCAGCTGGTAGGGGTTGTTGAGATTTTATTGTAGCGGATCTGGGTGGTTGAGACTTGGTCAAATTGCCATGTGTCCCCTCCACAAAGTAGAGTCTGACTCATTTTGGCCGTATAGTGGCCTTAGGGGCCTTGCTTCTGCGGCTCGGCTCCGCTTAGCCGCACGGGATCTTTGAGAACCTTGCTTCTGCAGCTTGGTTTCACTTGGCCGCATGGGATCTATGAGAACCTTCCCTCTGCGGCTCGAGTCCCCTTGGCCTCATGGGGCCTTCGAGAGCCTCGCTTTCTGCGGATCGAATTGTCTTAGCCGCATGAGGTCTCCAGGGGCACTGCTTCTGCGGCTTAGTTTCGCTTGGCCGCATAGGGTCCAGGAGCTCTGCTTCTGCGGCTTAGTTTCACTTGGCCGCATGGGGTCTCCAGGAGCACTGCTTCTGCGATTTAGTTTTCTTGGCCGCATGGAGTGATGATCCGCATAAACTCCATCTTTTTCATGCTTCTACAAGACCCCCTTCAAAGTTTTCAAATTGCAAATTTGGAATACTTTGAATAAGAAGCATGGAGAAGAAACGTCAAGCCGCAGGGAAGCTTCAAACCGCAGGAAGATTTCGTCCAAGCTGTCCAGCTGTCATTTACTGTGTTTAATTCTCTAATTATGTTTTTAGATTTGGTGTTGTCCTTTCGGTTACTGTGACGATTATAAAGGATAGAATCCCGAGGTTCACAATTATCTCTTAGTGGGCACGATAACCGAAGTGGTGCCTATCCGTTTACGCTTCTTGGTGGCCTATAAATATGTAGGTCGTACGGCAGCAAAAGAACTACTATTGCTTTCTTTTTTCGTCTTCATTTCTTCCAACATTCTTTTCCGCTCCCGATCAGCCATAGCCCCCGAAGCCTCCAAGTCGACCGGCGCTACTAACAAAGGAAAGGGGCTTGCCTCTCCGTTGATAGTTGTGGACTCATTCTCTGCTCATCTTGACGTGCAGCCTCCTATCCATGATAAGGATAGTGCGAGAACGAATGCTTTAAACCCAGATGGCCATGTCGCATGCTTTATGTGCTGGTCTGACCATATTTTGCTACTGTGCCATGGCTTCAATGCCTTTAGTACACAGTTGGCCTTCAAGGAGAATGTGCCGCATGTACTCTGTGTGACTGGGCCGCATGGACCGAGCCGCATAAGTATCAGAGTACATGCGGCTTGTACCCTGTCTGTATCTGGGCCGCATAGATTCCACACGATCGAGCTGCATGAGCTCTCCCTTGATCTGGACCACGTGTGTTCTATTGTGGCTAGGTCGCATGAACTAGGAGATAAAGCCCATTCACTTTGTTTTCTTCTGACTGCTAAACTCTTCCCCTTTTTATATTCCATAGGGATCTGGTTAGCAAATTCCCCCAGGACCGGTATCGACGATTTTGGATATGATGAAGATGCAACATTCGACACATACATCAGACAGCTCAGAACTCTCCATGCTTCATAAGGGTTTTCCTTAGATGGTAGGAAGAACCTTTATACATCAGAGAGTCGGACGGTGGTTGGGCATCGTCGTAAAAGTTTTGTTTTTACGGCTCTCCAAGTAGGCAAAAGCAACACTAGGGATGTTGTTTTGAAGGTATGGCCTTTTGGAGGAACGGGCCTAGGACGTCCGCAATACGGAGGTGAGAAAGTTAGCGTTTGTAGATGCTTTTTAGCATGCTATATTTGCCCTCCTCCGTGTGGCTTCTCGAAGGTTCAACAGCCTTGTTTGCTTCTCAGCAGTAAAACATGACTCCTTTCGAGGGCTACGAAACTGCTTTTTGACGAAGACGTAGTGCTGCCAAACTGACCAAACTATATGTTGCTGATGAGTAGTAGATCTTTCTTCAGCTCTTTCCTCCCCTCTTTTTTTTTTGCTGGAGATGTAATCCTATGAATGCAACTAATTTTGAATAAAAACATTCACTCCATTCTTTGTTTGTGGTATCTGTGGTTGATAAAGGACATCCTACTGGGGGACTTTTTGTGGACCTATTTCCCTTTTGTGCATCTGGAGATGCGAGCAATAGATTTGAATAATATTTTGTGGACCTATTACCCTTTTGTGTATCGGTAGTGCGAGTAATAGATTAGGATAACTTCTGTGGGCCTATTACCCTTTTGCGCACTGATGGTACGGGTAATAGATTTGAAACAAAACCTAACAGAGGTAATATGGACGTGATAGGTTATGTGGTCTTAACACCCTGATTTTATCCCAGATTGGGTACAGGTGTTAAGTCAAGAGACTATCGGTATCAGAGGTAATATGGACGTGACACGATAATCAGAATAATTTTTGGTGGACCTATTACCCTTTTGCGCACTGGTGTTGCGAGTAATAGATTTGAGACAAAACCCAACAGAGGTAATATGGAGGTGATAGGTTCCGTGGCCTTAACACCGTAATTTTATCCCGGGTCGGGTTCAGGTGTTAAGTCAAGAGACTATCGGTATCAGAGGTAATATGGACGTGAGACACGATAATCATGAATAATTTTTGGTGGACCTATTACCCTTTTGCGCACTGGTGGTGCGAGTAATAGATTTGAAAAACCCAACAGAGGTAATATGGACGTGATAGGTTATATGGCCTTAATACCGTAATTTTATCCCGGGTCGGGTTCAGGTGTTAAGTCAAGAGACTAACGGTATCAGAGGTAATATGGACGTGACACACGATAATCAAGAATAATTTTTGGTGGACCTATTACCCTTTTGCGCACTGGTGGTGCAAGTAATAGATTTTGAGACAAAACCCAACAGAGGTAATCTGGACGTGATAGGTTCTGCGGTCTTAACACCATGATTTATCCCGGGTCGGGTTCAGGTGTTAAGTCAAGGGACTATCGGTATCAGAGACAATATGGACGTGATACACGATAATCAGGACCAGGAAGTTCGCTCAGAGATGGTAATAAGCCTGGTAAACTCCGGCGGGATGAAGCATCAGGGTGAAAGTTCAGAGGTATTTAAGTATACATGACTTGTCACCCAGGGGGATGCAATGTGAACCCACTCGGAGCTAATAGAGTGTAAGTTCAGAGGTACTCGGTGTACATAACTCGACAGTCTGAGAGATTTGGTAGTTTGAGGAAGTACCAGCATGTCCTTAGACATAGTATTTCTTTAAGAACTTGTCGTTTATGGGCATCATGAGCAAGTCTCCATTCTGTTTCGTGAGCCGGTATGCGCCGTTGGAGAATACGGCCTCGATGATGAATGGACCCTCACATTTGGGCTGGAATTTGCCGGCGGTTTTGTGAGTCATGACCATCGGTGTGCGAACGGCCAAGACGAGATCGCCTACTTGGAATATCCTCTGCTTGACTTTCTTATTGAAGGCCCGAGAGATGCGTGCTTGATAGAGCTCGATGCTTTGTTGAGCTTGCAAACGCTTCTCGTCTAAGGCTTCCAATTCTTGTAGCCGTCGGCGGTAGTTATCGTCCGACGTCAACCGGTAAGTAAGGGCCACGCAAAGTGATGGGATCTGGGTCTCCAATGAAAGAACTGCCTCGCTCCTGTACACTAGAGAGAACGGTGTATTTCCTATAGCCGTCCGAATTGTAGTACGGTATGCCCATAAGCATTCGCCCAGCTTTTCGTTCCAGTTGCGCTTGTTTGAAGACACGAACTTTTTGAGAAGCTTGATTATGGTCGTGTTAAAAGCTTCAGCCAGACCATTAGCCGATGGGTTATATGTCGTTGAAGCCACATTCTGAATCTGATTCTTATCACAGAATCGATAGAAAGCATGTCTTGCGAACTGCGGACCATTGTCGTGAATGATCCTCCGGGGCAGTCTAACAAGGTAAATGACGTGATGTTTTATGAAACTGATCATGTTTGATGTCTTTACCTCTGCCAGTGGAACAGCTTCTGCCCACTTGGAGAAGTAGTCGGTGATTGCAAGTATAAACCGGTGTCCCCTAGACGACGGCAGGGTGATTGGGCCAATGATGTCTATTCCCCATGCTTCAAATGGCCAAAAGGCTAATGTTGGATGTAAGAACTCGAATGGCAGATGTATGAAGTCTGCGTGGATCTGACAAGCCTTACACTTTTTTGCATAATCGACTGCGTCCGCTACCATTGTAGGCTAGTAATAGCCCATCCGACGGAGACGGTCCTGCAACTTCGGGCCAGGTTGATGAGCCCCACAAATGCCATCGTGGGCCTCGCATAGGGCTTCTTTGGCTTCTGCATTTGACAGACATCTTAACAGTAGTCCATCGTAAGATCGTCGATATAACATTTTTGTTTCGGTGTCATAAAAGAATCTGAGAGAACGCTTTCTGATTGAAGTCGCTTCTTTCACATTCTCAGGCAGGATTCCGTAAACTGCAAAGTCGATGAATGGGAGTCTCCTGTCTTGCATGTCATTGGTTATCTGGGCAGAGTAACTCGTACCTAGTTGAACGTTGTTTTTGGGATAGACCAGCTCATGGCCTACCACGTCGACTAGATGATGAGCATGATTTGGAACCGCCAAAGAAGCGAACGAGGCCTGCTAGGGCGCCGGCTTCAATATTTTGGAGCCTAGGAACATGCTTTATAAAGAACCCTTCCAAGGTTGCAATGATGGCAATTGCTGTCTGATGATATAAAATCAGGTTCGCATTGCGAACCTCGTATAAGCCTCGGATTTGATTAACAATCAACTGCGAGTCGCCGTATGCTTCTAGGTATTCGACTCCCACTTCTTTTGCGAGTCGGAGCCCGATGACCAAAGCGTTATATTGGGCTACATTGTTTGAACAGGGTTCTGTGAGAGAGTATGCCCGGTTGACCACCAATCCAGAGGGAGAAATTAATAAAATTAATACTAGACTCCAGCGACGATATCACCTTGGGGCCCCGTCCTTGAACACCGTCGAAGAACATTCGCCAAACGTCATCATGTGAAGTCATGTTTGAATTGACGACTTCGTCTGGGATTTCTTCATATATCCTGGCTGTTTCTGAGCCTGGATGGGCTGCTAGGAAGTCGGCCAAGGCTTGACCTTTGACAGCCTTCTGCAGAATGAAAACCATGTCGTAGGGGGATAACAGTATCGCCCAAGTGGCTGGATAAGAACTGAGTACGCCTGGCTTGGTCATGAGAACCCTAAGGGGATTAACTCGTCAGACAACATGGATGGTCTGCCCTAACACATAGTGTTGTGTTTTCTGAATGGCGAACACCAAGGCAAGGCATTCCTTCTCCACGGCGGTGTACCTATGCTCCAGCCCTACCATTATTCGGCTGAGATAGTAGATGGCTTGTTCGTGTCCCGCATCATTGTTCTGTGCTAGCAAGGCGCCGAGAGAGTGTTCCATCGCCCGTACATAGAGCAGGAAGGGCTTTCCGGCAACCAGGGCTACCAAAACTGGCAGATTCGAGAGGTATTCCTTAATGTCATCAAAGGCGCGTTGACATTCCTCATTCCATATGAAATAGATGCCTTTCTTCATGAGTTGTGTGAAGGGTTGACATCGCCCTGATATGTTAGATATGAACATCCTGATGTAGGCTAGTCTTCCCTGAAGGCCACAGAGTTCAAGGAGGTTCCTCGGTGGGCTCATTTCCAGGATTGCTTTTGTTTTGTCGGGGTCTATGTGAATACCCCGGGAAGTAATGACAAAGCCCAAGAACTTTCTGCTGGACACGCCCAGGAAGAAATTGGTGGGATTCATCTTCAGATTATGCGCTCGCATGAGATTGAACACTGTCCTCAAATCGTGTAAGTGATCATCCTTGGAGTGACTTTTAACGGCGATGTCGTCAACGTAACACTCCACCATCTTGCGCAAGTGATCTCTAAAGATGACACTCATAGCTCGTTGATATGTAGCACCGGCGTTCTTTAGGCCAAAGGGAATAACTGTGTAACAATACACGCCGATCGGTGTTCGAAATGACATATGCTTATCAGAAGGCATTTTAATTTGATTATATCCTGAAAAGCCATCCATAAAGGACATACGTTCGAAGCCATACATATTATCAATCATTATGTCGGTGATGGGAAGAGGAAATTCATCCTTAGGACATGCCGCATTCAGATTGCCGAAGTCGATGCAGATTCGAATCTTTCCGTTCTTCTTGACGACTGGTACTATATTAGCTATCCAGTCTGGGTGCTGCTCCTCGCGGATGAAACCGCTAGCTATAAGCTTATTTACTTCCACTTCGATGGAGTTCATGATGTCTGGACGGAACCACTGTTGCTGTTGTTTTACTGGTTTTGCGTCCGAATGAATATTGAGCTTATGAAGTGCGATCTCGGGGTTTAACCCTGGCATATCTTCATAGCTCCAAGCGAAAATGTCGATATACTCTCTGACGAGTTGCAACAACGACTCATGTTCACCGTCCGTCAGGCTTTTACTAACGAAGATTGGCTTTGGAGAGGATTCGTTACCGAGATCAACTTGCATGACTTGTGCATCCAGTTGTTGGGCCCATGGCTCCAATTCAAGAGGTTCAAGTAGATCTTCATCTTCCTCTTTAACGTCAGGGAATGCCATGTTGACAGACAATGTCTGCCTGAATATATCTGCAATGCTATCATCGGAATCGTATGTATTCGATTTGGATGAGTGAGAATGCCACTCGCATTCCTCATTGGAGCTCTCGGGCGTTGTTGCTGGTATAACATAATCGAGGCCGCGTCTGGACTTGCTGTAATAATCCCGAGGGTTCCAAGCCGGGGCTGACAGCTGCAGAGGCGATCGCCGACCGTTGCCGTAATTCTGACCCGGGGTAGTCTCCGTATCGTACTCCTACTTTTGCATGAAGTACTTGGCTTGGGGACTATATAGGTAGAGCGGCAATATTCCAGCGTCGGGTTCGAGATCGAACTCTTGTGGCATGAGAGGTTGAGGACCTTCTTTTCGGCCAAAGATGATCGTGTGATCCCCTTCTCTTCTGCCTGGGACTAGGAAGTAGGCACCTCTAATGGGAGTAAGTCGGTTTGTGGGATGGACGGTTGTCACCTATGTGTGCAGGTTAATGTCTAGATCGTACCCCACAGCATACATCAGATTAAGCTTGTTACACTCAGGATAGTTCAATGGCGCCCTCTTATTGATGAAATAAGGAATTTTGTCTACAGGGATTACATCATCAGGAGAGGGACTATCCACCTGTGCAACAAGATACTTTACGGGTTCTGCCTCCTCTTCAGCTACCCCCTGCGTGACCGGAGGTTGGGACGCTGTCTTGGGTAACTTGACCACCAAGGGTTCTGTTTGTGGCATTGGCTTGCCTGAGGGCCTCGGATCAACACTTGGTTGTCGGCTCGTCTTGGGAAGACGAATAACCATCGGCTCGACAGAGACTTCGTATCTTCCGATTGCCTTTGACTGGATTTTGGCAATCGGATCACCATCGGCGCCACAGAGGGCCTTGCATCTTCCGCTTGCCTTTGATTGGATTTTGGCAATCAGATCACCATCGGCCCTACGACGGGTTTTGGCTCCTGGCTAGATCTCAGGAGTCGGATGACCATCGGTTCCAACTGCGCAGCTGGGGCGGGGGAACCGGGCACCTCTTTATGCAAAGTTGCAACAAGGGGTACGGCTTTGCCCAGTTTACGGACCTGGGATGGATTTTCAAAGGTTCCTCTGACCCTGTTATGGCCTCTGACTCGTCAAATATGTGCTTCTTGGATTCTTCATATAGACTAGCCTCCGAAGAATAGTAAGACTCAACCCCTGTGAAGGGATCGATGTCGGCGAATTCCGTCTTCACGAAGCTGTGCTTATTGACATACTTGAAGCACTGGTGGAGTATGGATGGCACGATCATATAGTCATATATCCATGGACGCCCCAAGAGGATATTGTCGGAAGTATCTGCGTCTATGACGTAGCAGGTAACCTCCGTCTTTAGGTCGCCGATCTGACATTTCAATCGGATCTTTCCCAGGGATAGCTCCTTCCTGAGTTGAAACCGCTAATGGCAGCGTTGGTCGCCGCTAGCCAGTGCATAGGGATGCCGAGGAACAGCAAGATTTTCGGGATGATGCTTATTGACGAGCCAGGATCGATGTGCATCCGATCCACTTTGATGTCGCCTATGTATCCAATATAGTACAAAGGGCAATCATGCAAGTTGGTCTTGATCAACATGTCCTGTGGGGTGAATACGATGTTGGGCATTGCGTCTGCATAATTGCTGCCCTAAAGATCTGCCGACGAGTCTTCCCCTATAGGCTTGATCTGGACTAAGTAGGCGTCAGCATTCTGGAGCGCTTCGCTCAATACGACACGAAGATCCTTGGACAGCCTTAGGAGCTCGTATAACGACAACTTTGCCGACGTATTAGCCAGTTGTGCTAATATGTCAAAGTTGTAAGGTCTCTCCAGCCCCTGAGGTGCATCCTTAAGGAGCGGCCTGTCGAAGCGAGTTTCCTTCGACTTGGACCTGTCCACCGATGGAGGCTGAGATGGCCCCGGAACATCAGTAGCAGGCAGCGTTGCCGGCTGAGGGTCTTCGACTGAATTACCCAGAGTGGGCTGGACTTGTGCCCAAGACTGGGTAACAACCCGCCGCCTCCTCAGCTTCGGCTGAAATTGTATGGCAGGATCTGGCTTCTTGCCCTTCTTTTTACGGGTTGAAGATGACACCGCCTGGGTAACTTCGGGCACTAAGTCTGGGTGCACCCACATGACCTCTCCTCATGACGTGGTGAGAGGTACCAAGCCAGTCGTCTGGTCCTGGACGGGTGGAAGATTAGTATCCTCCATCGTTGCCCGAGGGACAGGTATTACCCCTTTCTTGAGTATTTATTAGGGGAAAGTCACCGAACTGAACTGATACCATGTTCGCAGCCACGGTAACCTCTTCGAAATCTAGCGACGGAGCTTTGGAGTCGATAAGTCTCTGGATGTACCGTTTTAATTGGAAGCAGTCATGAGTGGAATGATGGACATAGCGGTGGAAGTTGCAATATTTTGGGTCCTCCATCTCCGTTGCTCGAGGCTCGTGCCTTGGTGGAGGGAGTTGGATCCTATCCCCTTGTAAGAGTATGTCGAAGATAGGCTTGACATGACTATCTTCGAATGAGTAATTCACCTTGGGCCACTGAGCTTCTGCCTGCTTTTGTTCAGGCTTCTTGGTCGTACCAACGACCATGGCCTGTTTGCCTTTGTTGTCCCGATTATTGGAGGTGCCGCCATTGTTGTTGTTACTGGAGGTGGTACCAGGACGTTTGCCTTTGTCCTCTCCATCTGGGATGTGTAATCCCAGCTGGCGAGCCTTCTTTAACTTCGTCTCCGCATTGGTAGCGCTTATGATGAAAGTCGTCCAATCCCTGAACTGATCTTCGCCCATCCAGAGGCTGATTGCGGGGAGCAATTTTTTCTAGCAGATTTCAATCAAGGAGCTTTCGGGACTGCCTTGGGGCAATCTCATCGCGGTTTGGCAAAACCGTTTGATATAGTTCCTCGTTAGCTCCCTCTCCCTCCCTGAACGACGTCCATGAGAGATGACATTGTCACATCATGCCCTACTTCGTAGAATATTTCCAGGAACATGTGCTTGAAGCCGTCAAAGGAATAGAAGCAGTTGTCCGAAAGGTTGCGGTACCAGTCGAACGCGATTCCCTCTAATGCTCCGATAAATAATCGTGTGAGGATGGCATCGCTATGCGGCAAATGGTCTATTTTGACCTCAAAATATGTCATGTACCGGTTGGTAGAGGTCTTCCCGTCATACGAATCGATATGAAACGGTTTGTACTGTGGCGGAAAAGGAACATATCTCCAGGCAACGGATACGGCTGCCGTATTCTGAGGTCCCGGGAGGAGTCTCGGGCATTGAACATTGCTCGAAGCTCCTGGACTTCCCTTCTTGCCTCCCTAGCTTCGTCTGCAGCTGAAGGAGCGGATGCTCCTAGATGATTGTCACCCAAAGGAGGAGCGGTCGTATTGGAGTCCGAGTTGACTGTGGGTCCCAAGCTTGTTTGTTCGGGCCTTGCTGGTTGAGTCGGAAGGCATCTTTGATTTCGTCTACTGACTTGACCAAGGATACACTACACCAAATTGGCAAATTAGAAACACTAGATATTTTTCAATCTGAAACACTTATTTTTTGTTCCTAGGTTTTGGAACATATTAAATATGTTCCGCAGCAAAAAAAAACGTTCCTAATATATTTTATTTTATGTTTTTAATTTTATTTTATTAAAATACACCTTTTTAGTGTTCCAAATATGTTCCATGTTGAGATTGCATCCATATGCATCTTAAGTAATTACTAAATATAGCCAAACCTAAATGTTCCAATCTAACCAAACCTTTTCCCCCTCTTATATTTCCCGCAGGTTTCTTCTCTCCCTCCAATATTTTAATCTCCTTCGGAATCAATCTCAATCTCCCCGAATCAATTTCAATCTCCCTCCGTCAAACCCACGTATGCTCCCTAGAGGAAGGGTTTGAAGATCTCATCAATCACAGATCTTCAAACCTGTGTAAAATCTCCATCTATGAAGGGTTTTAAGATCGCCATCTAGGAAAAATCGCCATCTACGATGGGTTTTAAGATTGCTATCTATGAAGGGTTTGAAGATCGTCGTCGAGGAAGGATTCGCAACTCAGGGCTGAAAAGGGTTTGGAGGGCTTGCCATCATCCATCAAGGAAGGGTTTGTTCTTTCTATTTCTTTTTTTTTGTTTAATTTTTGAATTTCATCATGCCTCTCTCTTATGTATGCGTAATTTTTCCATATATATTTAAGTAGTGTAATTTTTGTTTTTGTTTTCCCCCAATTTACACCAAGTGAAGGTAATAGGAAAGTATGTTAATTGTATTGGATGCTATCAGGAAACTTAACATCTTCATATTTACACTATCAATTACAACCTTGGATCGGTATAATGCAATCCATAACTTACCTCGACCTTTTGAAGTCCGAGGATTCCTTCGCAACATTGCGAAAAAGGATCGCATATATCCTCCTCATATCTGCACCTTAATGTAGCAAAACATTTTTTTATCAGACTTAGAGTGATATATAGTGATGATAACTTGGAAACACAAGTTTCCTCATCATACAAGTATTCATGGCAAAAATGAAAGGACTTGGAGTGAAACGCGATCAAAAGACTTCATACATATAGAATAGCATCCAAGTGTTGCAATAAAAAGAATCATATAAGTTTCAAGTCCTAATATAAGTCAACTCCTGATATAAGTTTTGTCAAACTTATGAGAGTTCATACATATAGAATAGCATCCAAGTGTTGTCAGACTTATGTCGAATTTAAGCCAACTCCTGATATAAGTTTCAAGTCCAATTGATTGCTAGCCTAACTTGTAATGGTTGTTTGGACTTGCCCTCATCTTAAACGAAAATTTCTATCTTGTTACATAAACAAAGAGGCTGCATAATCTAGTTGCATCATTTTTTTAAAGATGAGACGGTTGTATATGATCTTTCATAAAGTTATGTTGGAACAAGAGAATGTCAACAGGATTGAAGTCATGTTTGAACAACTTTTGATATTTATTATATAGTAAAGGCATCAAACTCGTTTATAGAAGAGTTATAACAAAGCACATAACTGTAATTGCTATGTAAAATTGTAAATCTTGAGCCTCACAAGTCCCCGTGTTATAGGGAGCCCAGTTATAACATAAGAATATGTGCAGGGACTAGCTGAAAAATCAAAGGATTTATTTGTTGGCACAATATGTTGTCAATTAAAGTCCTATAGTTGTTAATAAGAAAAGCCCCTGGACTGAAATAAGAAAAAAAAACATACAGGTGAAATACAGGTGTGTTTTGTATTACCGCAACCTATAATGCTCGAGGATGTTGTCATGTTGAACTAGGTCCTGACTAGCACTACGACAGGCTTAGAAGTTGCATCAGCTTGCTAAGAACTGTTAGGATGAAGATTTGAGATGGGAGGTTGGTCTAAACAAAGAGTATACATGAGAAATTTGGTCAT